>VZUA01099233.1:3053-17777 GCA_013401035.1 Horornis vulcanius | reverse complement strand
GAATATTAAATAAAATAGTCTACACTCTCTGTATGGTGACAAATACTAATGCAAAAAAAAAAGCTCACTTCTAGCCCTACAATTGTTTTTTCCAAGTCAATCAAACACATAGCTGATCTCATGCCAAAGCACTTAATAAAACTAAAAATGTTAAGTACATTTTAATGACTTTAGCCAAAGAAAATTCATAAATACCAATTCTGCTGTTGAAAAAAGTTTCTAGGAGGAAAGAAAAGTAACAATGTTTCAGTAAATATCTAAGTATGTATCCTAAATGCAATCATAATGAATGAGGAAGCATATTGTACATAAACATATGAAAGACAAAAATATGATCCATAAAACATGCATCATCAATAACTATAAATCTAAATAATAATTGCACCACATTCATCACTTTCAGAGGCAGGTAAAATACAGACTAAAACAGAGGACAGTATGTTCCTGCTCACAGTGTAAAATGGCCCCTTGCCTGAAGCACGAACAGTGTGCCTATGTTGCTCTCTTTTGGTGAATGTGCAGTANTTCCAAACTAATATTACAAATAACCTTTAGCTTTTGGTTTTAATCCGATTGAAATGCAGATTCTTTTGTCATTATTATTATGTCTAAGAAAAGGCTAATGATGTAAAAAGTTAGCTGCTCTTGTCCTTGCCTCTTCACCAGGCTTATATGTCACAGACTACTTCACCAAAGTGGCTTAAATACTTTAAAATACCTTATCTACATGCACAGAAATATTAATCAAAGATATGTATGTTGAAAGGGAAGAATAGTTTTGGAAAAAGTATTATGATAAATTGTTTTGGTTTTTTAACATGGCAATGGCAGCTGTATTTTTACTGCACTGGAGGTTAAGGAAGGAGAAGCAAAGGCCAGCAAACAGTAAAGCATTCACTGAAAAATTCAGTGTAAATACAGTTGTTTGTGTTCAGTGAAAGAATAAAGAGGATATGAAAATTAAAGCAATTGGATTTGTTCACTTCATGCTTTATGAGAGACCCCTACCACAGTTCACAGAGCAGAGACCCAGTACATCACCAAAACACAGTGCTTCCCACTTTCCCTACTCCCCTGCATCTCATCCTCAGTGGGCCTTCCTACCCTCCCCATCCTCCAGTTTAAATTCTTCCTTAGCCAACACCTTCTCACCAGTGGTGTATTTAGAGCCTTGTTTTCCTCATGTGGTGTCCTACTTTGTCTCCTCTGTGTTTGCCTGTTTGCTTGTACATATGTTGGGCTATAAAAATGTTTAATAGTAATCCCTGTCCTTTCCACCTGGGCTGCACAGAACTGCAGTAATAATGTTTATAACCAGTTTTGTGTGGTAGTTATACAGAGCCCAGTAACCTTCAGGCTATTTCTCATTCAGGACAAATAATCTAAATTAAAGAGATTAATCCTTAGGGTACACATGGACTTAAGGTACTAAAGGAGGGCAAATACTTCTCTCCATTTATTTTTGTGAAAAAGTCTAATCAACAAAGGACAGTCTTCTTAATTTAAGCTCCTAAAATGAAGCTTTCAAACCTATATGCATAAAACTAAGCGAAAATCGTTCCTCATTAATGTGAGAGACAACTTATTGGTTCTCCTGGATTTCAGTGGCACAAATGAAATGCTCAGCATCTTTAAATCCTCTTTCTTTTACTGAGATGTATTAATGTGGTGACATATAATTTTAGCCACCACAGTTTGAAAGCTTTGTCGTTCTTCTGCAAACACAACTAAAGGAACACATAGATTTTGCATAAGTATAAAAAGCATAGCTACTCAAGGACCTAGTGATATTCAGAAAAATCTTATCTTTCATATTTCAAAAACCTACTCATCCCACTTGATCCAGATGCACCCACCTAATGTGTGAATCAAAGAAATCACACACAGAAGTGTGAGAGTTAAATCAATAAGAGTTTCTGAACCTCTTTAAAGCTTCCCTAAAAATCTGTGAGGAAGCCTGTGTAGTTAGCTTGCTGCATCCATACACAGAACGGAGTAATAGCACGAGAACTGTTGTGACCATGCCATTTGATTACCATTCCCACTACAACTGCTGCCCCAGGAGTAACTAGAAGTTACACCTAATGCATCTACCATGATGAGTGAAATTTTAAACGAATTATTACATATAAATAGTGAAGAGAGAAATTAATGGAGCCATACTTCAGTCAAATGATTCTGCCAAAGTCATGAATGGTAAGAACATAAACTGAATAATTCATAAACAGCAACACACCTCTAGAGCAGAAATTGTGGTGGCTGTTTTAACTAATGGCCCAAATGTGTATCTTTGCAACATACAACAGAATCAAAACAATAGTGTAATTTAGGGGACAGGATATCAGATAAGCTATAATAATGGAAACTGGTATCAAGAGGAACAGAATGATTGCAAAATCATAGAATCATCAAAGCTGGAAAATACCTCTGTGGTAGTCCAAGCACTACCAAATCCACCAGTAAACTATGTTTCTAAGGGCCACACCTACATTTTTTGGAATACTTCCAGGGATGATGATTCCGCCACTTCCCTGGGCAGCCTATCATAATGCTGGACCACCCTTTCAGTGAAGAAATCTTTCCTAATATCCATTCTAAATGTCCTCTGGTGCAATTTGAGGCTATCTCCTCTTGTCACCTGGGAGAAGAGACTGACCTACTGCTCTCTCCAATTACCTGTCCCTTCAGGTAATTAGAGAGAGAGCAATAAGCTCCCTCCTGAGCCTCTTTCTCTCCAGGCTAAACACTCCCAAAACAATAGGTGTGAAGAGTTATGGGAGAAGCCTGAGAAATGATCTGCAGCACTTCTCAGCCCCCTCCATCCTACTCAACCCTAGTGTCAGACTGCTGCTGCTTCAGAGTACCTCGGGGCAAAACCAAGGGGGAGATACCTGGGCTCAGCACAAGGATGCACCTGGTGGATAAGAGTTTGACATCTACACTCCCTGGTCACATGTTTCCCCAGGCTGCCCTTGCAATTTGTTATACAGCCATAAGTCTTTGTTTCTCACTTGAACATTGCTTGCCAGCACCTCGATGGGGTTATAAAATCACTTGAAGGTAGGCAGAAGGCAGTGCTTTTCAAAAGGAAATGTGTATGAATTTCCACAATCTAAAGCAGAAAAAATGTTTTTTGGCTTTCTGCTGCCCTCAGATACTGAGTGACTTGTCACTTGTGAGATAAATTCCAACACAAAGAAGCACATTTTAAAGCCACACTATGATGTGTAAGGACTCATTTTCAAACACTTGACACAAGTTTAGGTCTCATGCTTGCTGATATGGGCAGAGTCTCAGTAATGTCTTATTCTCAGTTTGCCAAGCCCCTTGCTCCACTGAATACCCCCCATGCTGTATTTCTCTAGAAACCAATCCCAACAAACTGCAAGGCAATTTTCTACACAACTCCATTAATTGTCTCTTGATCCCCACCCCATATAGCTCACCACGCTGCATGTCTTCCTTTTCTGCCATCCTGCAAGCCAGCTGTAGAGAGCAGAAGAGAAGCTGTCCCAGCCTGGAGACCAAGGGGAAGGGAAAAGTAAGGCTCTTTACACTCCTTCAGGCTGGAGTTCTCTGCAACTGGTGGGATGCAGCCTGTTACATCCATGACCCTTCACAGTTCAGAGCAGTCAATTCACAGTTGCTGATCTGAATAACACCTTAATTGGAGTGATTTCAGTTACAGTTGACCCCAAACATGAACAGAAGGCAGAAATTTGCTGGTTACAGTCCCTTGAAACAGCTGATATATCCAAGAGCAACTTTCTACCAGTGAGGTTTTATTAAGGGTCACACAGATTATTTTGCCTTTTAATTTACAGTTTACAAAATAAATGCAAAGTTAAACACCAAATTCCAATAACCCATAGTAAGTGGGGGAAAATATCCTGAAATACTGAGCTTTAAAAGTTCAGTTAAAAATAGAAATAAGTATCCAATCAGTGTTTCTGCAATTATTCTAACTTTGATCTTTAAAATCTCCAAGTTGATTTGTATCCTATTGCTACAGAAATCAAATCATTTTTACAGTTGATAAACACTCAAGTTTACTAGTTAATTAAATCCTTTTTAGATTTTTTCCCCTCTTTTTCAATTTTAATGGAGCAAAAGTTTAAGCTTTTAATGGCAAAGTGGAGCAGCATTATATAATTCTTTTAGTTGATGTTCTTAATTGCAATTACTGGTTTAAACTGGAGAACTCCTTTGGGGGCAACTCAAGAAGGGTTTTTCATCCTTAACTAGAGCAGTAATTAGAAAATACTTGGCTTTTCTATACCTCTGATAATCTAACTTTTTCCGTTCCAAACAACTGCAAGTTTCCCATATCACTAAGATGACATGAACTAGGTTTGCAAGTTAATTCCCAGATTATACATGACATACTTAGTTCATACAAGTCACACATTAGTGAAATTTCAGAGTACTGAATAACAATAATATTTTGTGCTGCATTATAAGATACTAAAAATGAAATTTTCATGTGATCTGGCACAACATAAAAAATACAGGAACAGCAAACTGCTTTTAAAAAAGAGAAAACTTAAGGAAAACACCTTTGATTTGCATTTTTGTAGGTATGTCTGACAACATCTGATTGCACAAATGCTGCAGGCCCTCATATTCTACCAGACAAAATCACACAAGGTTATAATTTTAAGAAACCAAAACAAACACCAAACCATTTACTTGATATTGATTTGTAGAAAACTCTTGCTATCTTAAGAATTGCTTCTCAGCTACATAGGGGTAGGGTCATTTGCATTATTTGATTAAAGAGTGTTAACAGGATTTAAATCCTCCAGAAGAAAAATTTCCCAGAAACAATAAATACCAGTACAAAAAGGCCAGGGTAATATTACTCGACTTCTCTCTCACTTGGCCTTGGCAACAAGATAATGTCAGGTTGGGAAAAAAAATCTCTCCCAACAATTTTGAAGAAAATAATTTAAATAATAAAAATAATAGGTAAGAAAAATCATCATTGGTAGTGCTAAAGTAATTTCTTTGATGCCATTGCACCACAAAACCTTAGTCCTTTGTGCTGAGGGACTTGCTGTAGGAACTGGATTATTTCACCAGTGTTTTGAACAAGCAAAACCTGCAGACTGAGAGAGCCCTCCCCTCTCAGAGAGGATCGTTGCTTTTTACAAGCTTTCTCATGCAGGCTTACAGAACTAAAAGGCAAAGAGAGCCCAAAGTTAGAGGAATGGAGGAAGAGGACTTCTCTGCCTGACACAGAGCCAGCTGTCAGCACCCTTGCTGTTGGGAACGCTGCTGAGGACGGGAGGCGAGGCAGAGCACAGCCTGCTGCGCCTCCGTGCTTCGTCACGGGGCTCCATGGCTCTCACACTGTCACATAAACTTCCTGAACTAGAAATAATCTCAACACTCAGTAGTTTAAGACCAACATGACCATAATGTGAAGTCCTTTCTCCCCACAGAATAACAAACCTTGATACAGAATTTTGAATGCTTCCAAGGACCACCCCGTCAGTGGAGAAATCTTTCCTAATATCCATTGTACAGAAACAAGAAAGGAGCATTGCTGGACTACAATTACTAGATGGAAGAGGCTCACTAATAAGTGTGCAATGAAAGGAAAGTCGTTTCTGAAGACATGACATTTTATTTAAAAAGAATAAAATGCAATAGCACTACACAGGAAAGTACAATTTATTGTTGGTTAAATAATTAAAGTGTTATACTTCCTGCTGAGGCTCTGCAAGCTAAGCTGCAGCTCAGGTGAGGTACAAATTCCTAAACAACAAAAATGCTGACATGACAATATGTATATTAGAGTTACTGGATGTTGTTATCATTGATACAAAAAAAAGATACAATTGTCCTCCTAGAATTGTAGAACAAGTTATATGGCTGCCAACTCACAGAAATGTGTATACCAACTTTATTTACTTGAATTGACTATAATAACCGGTAAAGCTATCCTCACCATGTTGTTCCTGCACAGGAGAAAAAAAAAATGCTGTGAAATAGATCTAATCACTGCAAAAGCTTGACTGAGAGCCAAGCCTCTTCACAACATAGGTGTTTCTCAAGTAAGAGACAGCCAATTACTTCAGCATTCTAATCCTAAGTAGGTTTTCTATTATCATTAATAATACCTGAATTGGTGTACTTGAAAGAAGATATGCAACAGGCAGAGGTGTTGCAGAGTATACTAATTGGATACCATTTGGGTAACTGAAACCTATTTTCTGTAAAAGAGTTGTATTCAAACACAGATGAGAACATATATTTGGATAGTTTGAACACTGTTTCACACCAGATGATGATTTATATTTCTATTAAAGCTTTTTCCTCAAACCCAGAGCTGTTAGCATTTGGAAGTTATAAGATACACAAAACTTACTGTTTCCTCCTTTTGAGTGAGCTGGGGGTGGAGGGAGGGAAGGAAGGGAAAAAAGAAAAACTGCAAAATGTCACAGCTTAGGAAGAACAGTCTGAGTTAGCAACGACTTCCTCTACCACAGCAAACAGCCACCCTACTCTGGCAGCTACAACAACACGTGTGAGAAGGCACCAACAGCTTGGAAGATGGCAAGTAAAGAACTACTGCACTTACCCTGCCTTTCAAAAACATTCCCTCGCTACCTATGTTCCCATTATTCACCACTTGTGACCAGTACTGCTCAAACCCTGCATGGGGAGGAAAGAGGCCTGACTCAGCAGAACACCTGCAATAACCTAATAGGGCTGAATGGGAAAGGATAGGTGGAATGGAAGAAAGTCCAGCCTTTCCAACACTTACATATCTCTGGGATTGCCAACTATTTATCAACACAGTCAGTTTCAAAAAAAAAATGTGTCTAGACTGCACAGTGCCCCCAGTTCATTAGTTATCAGAAAGAACCCAAATTTCTGCACAGAACAATGTGTACTACCTCTCATTGTCTATGTTAACTTGTTTGACAAATTTCATGCCGTTGTAAGGGACCTTGTAAGTCAGTTATCTTACCAAACATTATAACTAATGAAACCTGTAGCTACACGTGACCCACAAGTCCCTGGGCCAACAAGGAAGGTCAGAGCTGCAAGGAAGTAACTTCAGTTTTGAGCAAGACCATTCAGCACTCAGCAGAGTGGTGCTTGCACACAAGGGCTGCACAGGGCACAGGTGCATTCTCCTGGAAACACATATTGAGTTCTCACATTTGTCTGTTCTTGTGCCAGATGCACCTTTGCTGAGTCCACTTGTGTGTCACTCAGAGCTGTATTTCTCCTTGCAAAGTGAATCAATCCCATCCCTCTTGTGCAAGGACAACCAGAGTGATAGTCTGATACCTGGGTCGGATCAAGAAATCTGTGCACTACACAGAGGTTTGAANAAAATTCTATATAGCATTAAATGAAACCATCCATTCTGCCATGGCAGAATTATTTGCCATAACAGCAGATAATTTCTATAAAGGTGGACCCAAGGAAAACTTTTAACATGAAGCCTTCTCCAGGATATGTTTTTCTCACCATATCCCCTTACTTCTTATATCCTTTTTGTGCTCCAATCTACCTGATGGCTGCCACCCTCAGCCTCGAAGGGCAGTGCTTTGCAGCGAGTGAGCTGCCCATGCTGACAAACATCACTCCCACACTCTGTGTGCTGCTGCTCAGCAGAGCTGCGTGACAGGAGCTGGGAGCAGTGCTGTTGTGAGGGCACAGCAGGAAGGGCAGGCAGGGGTCAGTTCCCAACGCTCCCCTACCCTTCATAAGGCTGCTGATAAATCCTGACAGGGGCCAGCTCAGAGGGGACTGGCTGCTGTGCAGCCACCTGAGCAGCATGGTACACTGAGGCGGCCCTGGGCACCCGTGTCAGGCACCATTTCAGCCAGGCACGGGCTGCACTTCACTCTGCGGTGCTAAAATCAGGCTGACCCAAGCTGTGGGTACTTGGGGCCATACACAGTAGCCTTAACTGCATTATTTTGTAGCATAAGCCACAGCACCTGTGTTGAAAGGAGGGCAATACTCAGTTCAGTATTAACAGTTTTCCTTTCTGCAAAAATGTTGCCTTTTGTTTCAAAGAAGAAATGAGGATATGTTAAAAACATCAAGAACGCATCTGCCTTGATTCCCCACAAGCCGAGTCTTCTGTTCCATATACGTAAACGGTAAAATTACCCCCATTTCCTTAAGAGTCCTAAAGTGCTACAGGTATTTACACACTAACAAAGACTCTTCTATGTTAACAAGAGATTTCAATCATGTAGGGAACTGCACAGAGGTGGCTGGCAGAGAACAAAGAACACAGATGCAGAATAACAACTAACACATGGGAATTTTACCACATACAGAAAAAATTACGGATGTTTTTTAGCAAATGCTGAAGTGAAAGATTTTCCAGTAAGAATACCATTTAACAGCAAATTATTTCCTCCTGAAAATGGATTCGCATGCAAACAGCTTCAAGTTAACTGTTTTAACAATGCATGCAAAGCTAACTTGCAACTACTCATATTTGCTAACACCTAAATTAGATGCAGTTCAGTCTTTTCACAGAATCACAGAACCAATTAGGTTGGAAAAGACCTCTGAGATCAAGTCCAACCTATGACCAAAAACCACTACATCAACTGGAGCGTGGTACCAAATGCCGTGTCCAGCCTCTTCTTAAACACCTCCTGGGACAGTGACTCCACCACCTCCCTGGGCAGTCCATTGCAAACTCTAATCATTTCTCTGACGAAATTCCCACAAATGTCCAACCTGAACCATCCCTGGCACAGCTTGAGAATATGTCCTCTTGTCCTGCACCAGTTCCCTGGGAGGTCAACCTGACCCTACCTGGATACACCCTCCTTTCAGGGAGCTGCCAAGAGAGATAAGGCCACCCCTGAGCCCTGTCTTCTCCAGGTTAAACAACCCCAACTCCTTCAGCTGCTCCTCTTAGGACTTACCCTGCATGTCCCTCACCAGCCTCACTGCCCTCCACTGGACACCCTGCAGCACCTCCTTGTCCTTTCTGCACTGAGGGGCCCAGAACCAGACACAGCACTCGAGGTGCCTCACCAGTGCCAAGTACTGGTACTTGGTAAAATCACTGTCCTAGTCCTGCTGGCCATGCTACTTCTCACATAAGCCAGAATGCCTTTCCCCTTCTTGGCCTGTGCTGGCTCGTATCCAGGAGCTGTTGACCAGCAGCCCCAGATCCCTTTTCCAGCCACTCTGCCCCAAGCTGGTGGCACTGCAGGGGATTGCTGTGACCCAAGGGCAGGACTCAGCATCTCTCTTTGTTGAGCCTCAAACTCTTGGTCTCTGCCCATCAATCCAGCCTGTCCAGATCCCTCTGGGCATATTTTTATTATTTTCACTTGATTATACAGGGAAAGTCATAAGTCATAAACTTAGGGCTTTATATATATATGTGTAAATTTATTCTAGAACACCTAGACCAGATAAGGAACCTTTCAGATGTAATTTTGAGTAATTTGTTTACTTTTCAGTACTGAGAATCAGCACTTAGAGACTAATTTTTCTGTAAGACATCTTTTCCAGGCAGAACAATAACCTAAGGCCAAGGTCTACAAATAGGTGCCCTTATGATGTACTTCAAGTGACACTTCCTCCAACATCATTTAAGCAATGGTTTCAAATAGTATTTTCCTTGCTCTGGACCTCAAATAATGCGTGAAGTGCTTGTAATTTTTAACAATTGGCCTTTCCGAGCCCATCTCTACGCTGGGGCAGTACGAGCACCGGGGTGCAGCCCCGGAGCCCGGGGAGCGCTGCTGCCGCAGGGCCCCGCCCGGGGCCGCCCCTCGCCGGTCCCGGCCCCGCTCCCGACACGGAACGGGCACTGCGGGCGCTGCCAGCCGCTCCCGGCTAATTAACTGTAAAAACCGTGTCGCGGGGAATAATAATGTTTAAAAGGGCGATATTTTTGACTAAGCGCCAGCGGGGATCCCGGAGGTCCCGTTATTGATAAACGAGGAGCTCAGCGCTCCCCCGCTCCTCTCCCAGCGACGGCCAGACCGCGCCTGTCGCCTCAGGTGTCCCGAGCTGGACACGCAGCGGACGCCTTCCAGGTGCTGCGATACACGGCTACAGAACCATTATCTCCTCCAGCCGTGTCTGAACTGGGTAAAGATCACCGCGGGTAACATCTCTCATTGTTCCTTTGCTTCGCATCACGGCTCCCACGGCACTTAAAAACAGAGCCGTGATCTCGCTGCGCTGCCAAAGACACGGCGGGCGCTGCCCTCAGCTCCACGCTTGAGGAGTTCGCCGCTACCTGAGCAAAGCCTGGATGAGGGGTGGGCAGACCTGCTGGTCAGAAGCTGCAGGTGCTGCCACAGTAGGGCTTGCAGGAGCTCAAGGCCACTAATTAAGGCTTAGCAGGCCCACCGGTCTGATCACAAAGTAAATTGCTGCTGTTTCGCAGAGGAAAGGAGTAACTGCTTCCACCTATAGCATACCTGGAGCTGGGCTACGGGTGCAGCCCAAAATTCACCCGCGGAGCACACACGCTGGTTCTGAGGAGCTGCAGCAAAGTGTAGTATGATGTTTATTGAAGGTATTGATTCACACATTATTAGGAGCACATGACCACTTTAGGAAAGGTTATCAGAAATACAGATACTTTAAGTCAGACGTAAACAACCATCTGGTCCACTTTTGTACATGCTAAATGTATTTTTTTTCTAGATTTGTCCATAGGCATGGTTAATAGCCCACTTTCTTTTGGCAGAGTACTCTGTACAGACTGACCTGGCCCAGCACTAGCATTCGAAAATAGAAATCATAGTGAAGTTTTTTGTTGGTTTTTTTTTGTTGTTGTTGTTGTTTGTTTGGTTTTTTTGGTTTTTTTTAGAAAAGGGAAAAAAAGACATGTGAACCTCCTATCCTAAAGCTCTGAGTTTGGCAAGCTAAGCTGGAAGCTGATCTTATCCTTATGACCAAAAGTAGAATACAATGGAAGCCTCCTCCAAGAAAAGAAAATGTACAGCTTTTATTAGGTATTACAGATAACCAGAGTATGCTTTAATAGTCACTGTATGGACCAAAGGAGATAATACAATTAATGTGAACATACTATATTACTGAACTAGTATTTCCACAAAACTTAAAAAGACTTTACCATACCAAAAGACTGCTTTGATCTGGTAATCTCAAGAGGGTTTTTGTTTACAAATATTCTTGTTATATATTCTGCAATTCTAGAGCTGAGGCACTACAGCACAGGCATCAAAAATCTCAACCGAATTCCCAGTTTTTATAAATCCTATGATTAATACTTCTTAAAAAATCTTTTCCATACAACTTCAATCTCAAATCTCTTAAGTGTCTTAAATTTGTCCTCAATTGCTAGTGTTTTTTGATATCAAAAACCACTAACATACTTGCTCCTGAGGATAATTAGCCCCCAAATTATTTTTAAAGTATACCTGAAATACATTGATAATTTACAAACACGTTTCAGGGTTAAATGATTCATAAGTACATGAGTCTTTGGTAAATAATAACTACTCCGTTCTTCACTCAGTTAAAAAACTTAATTATTTTTTAATCTAGATTAACTGATTTGTTTAATAATTATTTCTCTAATGAGTAAGGCTCACATGGCACAATGCTGAGTAGGATGAATGGCTGTATCAAAACCCAAATGACGTTTTCAGGCTACAAATCCTGTTAATACTAGGTTCCTGCTCTGGCTCATTTTGGTTTTGTGCTGCTCAGCCAGCCTCAGGAATCTAGATCTGAATGAGAGCTTTCTAATTAATTAGATTTCCAACATTTAAAGGTGTCAGCAATCTAGAAAATACTGTCCATTGCAAAGATACATTCTACAGTAGGTACTGGATTGCATGCTAAAAACTACAACAAACCAATTAGTTTAAGTTTGAAATAATACATTACAGCTGCAGTATTTCCTAAAAATGTCTGCTTTACCACTTATGCAGTGTAACAGAAAACCTATGCACCATGCATGCGTGTGGAGCTGAGGATGACTGCTTGCTCCCAAAGGAAACTTAAAGGCACAGGATATAGGTAATGTGAATGAAAACCTGGAAACAAACATTGGCTTCCATTTTATTACGAGAATCCAATTAGGAAGTGAATGCCTAAACTGATATTTTACTCTTTGTGTACTAGATGCCTACACTTTGGCTAAAAGATACTATATCATGTCCTTTAAGAAAAAAATAGCAGTATTAAATAGATCTTGTCATTTCAGAAGAAATAAAAATATGTCTGCTTTAGTTTTGGCTTACAGATTTTTAGGTTTTATTTTATACATGTCCAAGAACTGATCAGATTATTTTTTATAACTGTTACAGTTTTGCTGTTCTACTAGAGTTTTTTTTATTATCTGCTTTGTTAAAGGATAAATTACATTTGAGACAATAAATAATATAATTTACAATAAATAATTTTCAAGTCAAAGTATTGTACTTACAAAATAATGTAATACTGTAATAGAATCTTCAAGAACAATTCCATTTTATATATTCTGCAGCAAAAATAACATTTCTAGTAGGAAGGAATTACTTATAAACCTAGCAAGATCTACACATTCACGTGTGTGTAAACAACTTAACAAGGTTTATTATGTTCCCAGAAAAGCTATGCTTTTACAGTAGGTTTTCAGCTAAATTTTATTATAATATGATGGTAGGAAATATATAACAGTGCTTATGTTTAGCTCCATCACAAGTTAAAAAAAAAGAAAATGAGTGCTATTATTTACAAACAGCAATTTTCCTTTTACTTCACAAGTGACTGTATCTGTGTGTGAACAAAATGTTGGGGCGAGGCATTCCAGATGAACTGCAGCTAAGTTTGGATGAGGATGGTTTCAGGATGAACAGTGAAGGTCTTGGCAATAAACACCTAGAAAGGATATGAAAAATACAGCAAAGTTTACAGACAAAGCAACTTTCAAGAGCAAAAGAATTAGTTGTTAATGTGCCAGACTTTATAATTGGTGTGTGCAGGAAATTCAGTACAGCAAATGCTATTTATGAAACACAGAGGGCAACAGGCACAAGCTAAATCAGAAAAGGAATCTAAACTCTGTTGTATGAGGATCAAACATCTTTCCAGTCCTTTATGTTTCAAGCCATGAAATAAATAAACAATGGAATTCTGTGTAAACAACAGAATCCTGTTTAATTTAAACTGGGCAAAAACTGCAAATGACATTAACCACCTTATAAAAAGTTGGATCGTAAAAAAAAAAACAAACTGATTAGAGACTCAAAACAATTTTCAGCTTTGGTTTCCAGCTCTTATGCACTAAGAATAGACATGTTATCATCACTACTCTAGGAAAGGAAGAAATGATCCTACAACCTAGTAATTCACATCAATAACTATTTACCTTTTAAATTCAGGCAACTGTATAGCTTGTATTTCATCTAATAATACAAACAGGAGTTTATCATAAGCCTAATATAAATTCTTAAGTATTTTCATGCTGTAATTACCTAAAAGTTAATTGTAGAAGTCAATTAAGGGTACAAAAATAACTTCCATACTAAATCAGAATTTCACAATGAATTATGTCAACCTTAGGATGGATTAGCACAACACATTGTATAAATTATTGCTTAAAAATTGTTGTGCAGTTTTAGTGAATCATATTGATTAATGACAAGTTAAAAGACTGGTCAGACTGATCTCATGGATAGAAACAGTGGCATTGTGTCAAGAGGAGACAATCTATATAAAAAAGTGTACACATGTGCTTTGTTTAAGCTTGAGAAAAACTTTATCATCAATATATATATTTTAAAGAATTTGGGAAAAAATCAAGTCTGATTTGGAATGGGTTGGTGGTGAGCTTGATAGTTCACTGCATCACCAGACCAAGTCCTACCTCTGCTTCATGATACAGTAAAAAATTCCAATGCTTCCCAGAGAATTTGCCATGTAATACATAAGGTCATTTTGCAAGCTGTAACAACCTAGTGGTAGACTTTTATTTTTTTTGGAACACAGGTTAACTTATGACTTTTTACACAGTTTGATTTTAGCTTTGGTATAGTTTTTGAGCAGTCCTTTGTTTTATTTACTTAGTGGATTTACAGTTAAGAGATAGAATTGAAAACAAATTTGAGAAGTTATTAAAGAACTCTGTGGCACTGTACAAATAAATTTTGTACAGAACTCTGTAGAAATAAATTTTCCAAGCTAAGAGCTATCTATTTGTAAACTGTGAAGGCCTCAGTTTCACAAGCTTATGTTTCTTAAACACAACAAAATAAAAAAAATTGGTTTGTGCTCAGGAAAAACAAAGTTCTTCAAATTAGATTTTATAAAGTCTTGAAAAAATTGACTTCTCATACATTATTACATTATACTCCAATATTTTCTTGAACCACACAATTTTAAGGAGAGTCAGGAAAACTATTACTAGTAGTGGAGATTCATTAAAAACAGAAATCTAAGTGAAAAGGGAATTGGTATCGTAGTTCTCCCATTTCTAGAAAAGTAGTTCATTACCCTTACAATTGTGGGACATAATGGACAAAAGAATATGTTTCCATATCTGTCTTTCATTTCACAAATTCAGAATATCATGGTTAACTGGCATATTACTGTATTTATGTCTAGGTGAAACATTTATGGAGACTAATATAAAAGCTGTAACTTTAATCAATCAGTTGTCCTGACACTCTATTACTGATATTTAGGATATAGAGGGCTTAGATTTCCCCTAGCCTATGAAATTTATGAAAAACTTCCATTCAACATCCAAAGAAA
>VZUA01099229.1:343-12095 GCA_013401035.1 Horornis vulcanius | reverse complement strand
CGTTATCCATTGCGCCACTGGCCCTGCTCGAAAACTGCTTGCTGGCCCCGTGCACTTCACCATAATCCTCCCGCGCTGCCTCAGCCAATGGTGGTGCCGGCCAGCCCGCCCGGCCCCGCCCCCTCTGCCATAGGCGGTGCCCCGCCCTGGGCTGGCCAGCGCGCCCGCGGAGGTTTGTCCCGAGCGGGGCCCCGTCGCTCCGGCCCAGGGACGCGTCAGTCGGGCAGGGAGGGAGCGGCCGGGTCGGAGCGGAGCCGGCGGCCGGGGACAGCCCGAGGGGACGGATGGCGACGGCGGCACCGGCGGGAACCACGGCAGCGGCGGCCTACGCCAGCCTGAAGCTGTGAGTGACCCGTTGGGACGGAGGTGACGCGGCTCCGGCACCTGCCGAAGGGGAGGGAAAGGGAAGGGAGGAGCCGCCGGTGGAGCGGCGGTCGCTCGTCCCTTGCTGTCCCTTGCCCTCCCAGGGCCTGTCCTCTGCCCTTTCTGCCCATCTCAGCACCCTCGCTCACCCGGGTGACCGCGAAGGGCTTGGCCTGAGGGGGCGGCTGCGTGCGGGAGGAGGAGGAGGGAGGACTTTGGCCGCGGACTCGGGTCCCCTGTCGCCGTCCATCCCACGGCGCTACGGGCGGGCGGCTCCCGGGGCTGTTTCGCTGCCCGCCCGCGTGTCCAGGAGGTCAATGCCTGCGGGGCTTCCCTCGGCATGAGGAGCCAGGACTGCCGGCTCGTTGTGGAGGTTCCCTCTCTGGAGCCTTTCCAAGCCCACCTGAACGCCTTCCTGTGTCACCTGCTCTGGGTGACCCTGCCTTGGCAGGGGGGTTGGGCCAGGTGATCTCCGGCGGTCGCTTCCAACCCTAATAATTCTGTGATTCTGTCTTCGTGCTGGTGGGTGACTGCTGTAGGGGCTCGGGCACTGCTGTAAGGCTGTGTGCGTGCAGCGCCTTCAGCTTGCCAGCAGAAGGTTCCCTAAGCGTGCTTGTCCATCGGTCTCTCGTGACACAAATGGGCTTTTTTTTTTTTTTTTTTTTTTTTTTGCTGTGTATGATGGTTTTGATGTCAGTTGATGACTGAACTTTGAGGGCTTTGAACGTTCGGGACTCTCCTGTTCAGTGCCTGCTGTGACTTTTCCAAATAAATTCTTCCAACTACCCAGTGTAATTTTTTTTGTTAAAACAATTTTTTTAGGGGAGACTGTAACCCTTTGAACGTGTGTGTATGCCACGTGTTTGTTTGCTGCCTTTAATACAGCAGCAGAAGTTGCATAATCAAAAGCAGTGCAAAGTTAACACTGCAAGGAGGTATCTACATTATAAACCCTCACACCGACCGGTTCAAACTCCCGAGGATATTGCTCTGAGCACGAGACTCTTCATGACTGTCTGAAGCCAAAAGTGAAGTATCTTTGTGTGTCCTAAAGGCGTTCCCAGGCTTTTGACCTCTAAACAGTAGCTGGAAACTCCATAATTGAGTTACCAATGCCCTTTTCGGGAAGCAGTATCTGAAAGTGACTCTTAAGCCTGATTTAACTGTACTTTATGCTCTGTTAAATTTCATTTGACAGTCATCCTTTGGATTCAGAGCAAACAGATCTTTTGGAGGTCTGTATAAACAGTTTGCCATAATGCTGTTATGTGTTTCAAAGTCACTGGGTTTCTTATTTTGGTTAGGTAGATATGTGAGGGTACACCGGCTCTGGAGATATTTAAGTATTGCTGAAGATTAAGATCATCAGTGATGGCTGAAAGACTTTACTTGACAGAAAGCTTTTTTTTCCCTTTCTTTCTTTCCCCCTCATGTCACTTTTGCAGTATTTGTCTTTCTTTAAGCTGATCTTTTAATTTTTTGGCTGCAGAGGAGCAAAGGTGAGTTGTGTGAGTAGCAGTTGTGTGATGTGTAGTGCACAGTTGTTCTTACTGAGTTTTTTTCCAAGTAAAATCACTGGATACAGGCTAGTAAAGAATTCTCTTATTCAAAGTTTAATCTTGGCTAAAAGTAAGCTTTGATCTTTTTAGAACAACGCTGTCTCAGATGCAGTTTAACATGAGTTTTTTTCATAAACATGAAAACAGAATTGTTTTGTGTTCTGAAAAATGAGCTTATTTTCTTTTCTTGTCATTACACCACGTTGTGATAATGACTGCAGCCTTTCTACCAAGCGCTTGAAGATATAGGGCCATAACTTGGGTGATGAGTCAAACCTACCAGATTGTCAAGGTCAAAGGAGAATGTTCTTATGAAAAATCCAGGTTGGACTTCAGTTTGGGGATTTAGTAATGGCAGTGTTGAGGTTTAGATTTTTAACTGGTTACTCTCAAGATGATAAGGTCAGAATCTGCAACTGTGCCTTTCCTGGGTAGTCTGCTGGCCCTGCGTGGAGCTTCCCTGATTGCAATGCTCTGCAGGGCCCCATTCTGTACACCCAGCCACAGGTTCTAGCTCTCAACACAAACCTCTTGTGTTCTCCACCTTATCAAAAGTAGTGGTTCACGCCCTTTGTGCTTTGACCAGTGTCATCATTCAAGTTCAGGTGGTAACAGTAAAAGTGCTGCTGTCTGGTGTTTGTACTGCTTATGAAACTTACTGAGTTACACCAACAGGTATTGGGAAAACTGTGAACCTGAAAACTGCTATCCATAGTTGCCACCTCTGTCATTGCTATATTTAATTAACTTCTTCTGGTAGCCTCAAGAATAAATTATAAAATTCAAGGAGCTATTTCATCCACAACTGGCAGTGGAGTTGCCAGTCAAGTTAATATATAAAAACTGATAGTTAAAAGTATCTGCAGAATAGAGAAAATTCTGGCTGTTGTTTTGGCTTAGTTAAAATCACTTTTTTTTTTTCCTTTGTGCTTGGATGAAGACTTATCTTGCTGATAGCCTTCTCAGTATCCTGTGGGTCCATGACACAAGCTGTATTTCAGATTTAACTCCTCCTGCCCATAGTTATTGTTGCCTCATGTGCTTTGTGAAAGTACTTGTCAGTCTTTGGTAGCTACTGCACTTGAACACAGTGCCTTCCACTCATGTGTGTTTGGGGAGGAGGTCTAAAAGGGCATTTTGGTTTGAATAACACTTCCAGAAAGGGCAGCTACAAATCCCTTTCTTCCTGCTCCATCTAAGTGGCTGTCGTGGTAAAGTTCGGGGATGTTGGTTGAGCACTTATGCAGTAAATAATTTTCATCTTGAGTGAAACTTCACTGGAAATAGACATTATGTAGCTAGGCCTTTAATACGTGCCTTTTCTGTTTTGTTTTTTAAATGGTATTTCCATTAGTTTTCTAAATCCTGGGGTTTTTCTCCCTGCAACAACTACTGCTGTATGGGATATGTTCCAGTTCCTTGAGCTGTTTCTGCTCGAGGAGTCATATTTATGGGAGACATATAATTAGCAGACCTGCTCACCTAGAAAATCTGGAATCTCTGGAGTGCTGAAACCACCAGTGTTAGCTCTGTTACTTTACTGACTGTTGGGACTCTACATAAACTAACATCTTTCCTGTATCTCACTGCAGAGCAGTTTGCTGTGCTCAAGATCCCAAATGCATCTCTGTGCAGTACAGGGTGTGCTTTTGGCTTGTTTTATTACAGTATTCAGAGGCTGACATCAAAGAATTTCCTGCATTAGAGCAATGTTAAGTATTTATGGTGAAATAATCAATTACTGAAGTAAGGGTTTGGCTGTTGAGGCCTAGAAGGCTTAAGTGATACTGAGTGAAGTACTATCTTTAGTGGCCATTAGAGCATGCTGGGTCCCTTTTCATGCTGTATCTGAACAGAGGAATATTCTTATCTTCAAGATCAGCCTAATTAAAATGTGGGACACAACTGTGCATCATCTCTATGATACTCAATGCTGCTTTATAACATAACTAAGGAAGTGAAACTTCACAACACACACAAGCAAAAGAAACACTGTAAATGAGTCTGACTTTACACTTGGTGTAAGCAAGCAGTGGTTTGTACATTTTTTGGTTTTTTTTTTTTAATGTTTCTGTTATGTTGGGAATCAATACTTTTCCCCTGCAACTTTGAATTGTACTGCTGTGTTGCTTTATCTCTTGCCATCAATCCATACAGTTTCAGTTGGAGAAGATTATCAAAATGAAATCCAAGTCACCTTTAGTAATATTTGAAATGGGAATTTGATGATTGCAGTTCCGTACTTCTCTAGTGTAATGTGAGTTATACTAGAAACATAAAATATTTGTGTTTATCACTTCCTTTGTTCTTCTGCAATACTGAGAAATAGTTCATTATAATGATGGTCAGTTTTCCTTTGGTTTTTTTAAAAAAAGGAAATAGAAGGACTCAAATTTTGTGGAGATGTGATATTCTGTTAAGTTGTAAGGAAAGGAAGATGGTGATGAGGCAAGGTGGTGAGAGCTCTTGAGGTCTTGTATGGTTCTAGACAGCAGTGACAATGTAGCTGAGGAGAAGGCAGACTCCACTGTCAGATAGGAAGTTTATACAAAACCAGAATGTGGCTGGGTGTATGAACACCAGTTCTAAACATAACTACAGACACTATGGGCTTCTATAAAATACTGTTTTCCTGATTGTTATTTTTGATATATTACTGGCACTTGGACTTTCATCTGTCCTTCTTTCATTAAAAGAATAGAATGAATCTGCAATTTCTAGTTGTGAATTATCATTTCTTCACCTTTAATTATCTCCCTGTAAGATGAGTAAAATTAGCATGTGTGCTATCTGTCTAAGCCTGTGATAGATATCGAGGCTTGCTGGTGAGTACAGTTTGGAGATGAACCTATTCTTGCATGCAGTGTTCGTCAGCTTCCTTTCTGAAAGACAAGTGAGAGGCAATCATCTCGACTATAGCAATTTTACGATAGAAAAGGTCATCTAAGTGTGAATGAGACTACTACCCTAGTTCTGGTAATTGGTAAAGTTGTAAATCAGCACTTGGGCTGGAACTGCTTGGAATCTTGGCCTCTTCCACAACTATATTTATTTTAGGAAATGTTGAACTTCTTGCACAAATGAAGCAAGGACTAAGTGAATCATCTTTCTGTTAAAAATTTTGTAAAGCACTAATTATCCCACTTCTGCTGAAGCACGAATTTAATATCTTGCAGGGACTTAGGCTTTCCAGTTTGTGTTGCACAGCTGTACTTAAGGCAGTTTTTAAGGTGATTCCAACACTGTAGTATTTGTTCAAGTTCCATCAACTTTGGTAACTTCATTTCCTCTTACCCCTATTTCCCCCTCTCTTAAGAGTCAGCAACATTTCTGTTTCAGACTGCTGTAAGCTGCTGAAACCTTTTTGGTCTATTGAACAGGGATGACTTGCCTTACATTCTCCATGATGCTTTTTTCACCAAATTTGGTCCTGGAGAGGACTGTGGAAAGGAGGACTTTGAATAAATGTGAAAAGTATATTTCTAGCTTCACTTAAACTGTAGACATTGTGTAAGAGGAAATAAAGATGATAAAATTGTTAAGAGGGCAATGGTAGTGGCAGGAAATAATGTAGTCTAGGATTTGAGAGAGAGAGAAATGCTGGGATCTGATCTAGCAAAGTGGGCATATGACACACATTGAGAGACCAAGCGTCATTTGCAGTGACAGCCTTGATTCTCTCAGTTTTCTTTTCAGTTTGGAGATATTGAGATAAAAGACTTCTTGTTCTTCAGGGTGAAATTGTTGTTGTATGTGGTAAAGAAAACATTTGTTTATATGACAATTATTTGAGATTTGTAAGTTGCTTCTCAGTTGATTAAAAACAAGCTTTAACCAATATGCATGTGAATCTCTGTTCTGAGATTGTAGTAGGGTCATGGCCCCTTGCACTTTATAATGTAAGGAGCAGCTTTTAAAAATATTCATCATGGATGGAAATGCTTTTTGTGCTCTGTACAATCAGTATAGATGTCTTGTCCCTGTTGTGCTCTTCATACAGAGTATTCAAAAACTAAAACTGTAGTTCTCAACACTTTGTTTATGACCTGATAAGTTAATGTATTTTTTCAACTTATTTTGCTTGAGATGCTCAGATGAGTAAGAGCCCATCAGCATCTGTGTTCATGGCACAACAGGTCCAATATTAAACTTCAGAGAGTCTCTTCCCAGTTGTTGTTTTAGCTGGAATCTTGTGTGTCAACTGACATCCCAGAGAAAGATGAGTGTTCCACTAAACCAGTGGAAGATAAGCTACAGCTTTCTCTTGTGGAAAAAATGCCTCCTGGTGCCTCCTGCCAGTAAGCAATAGGTTTCTGAATGCATCTTAAATAGTATATGCTCTTTTCTTTTTAGATTCTTTAACAAAGTGAGGGTTTGTAGATGTCTTTAAGCTTATCTTTCCCTTTTCCCTCTGTGTACACTTGTTTGCTTTTTCCCATAAAAACAGCTCCCGTTATTGCTGTGGAACTCCTCTAAAGAGCTGGGGGTGCACATGTGCACTTCATCAAAAACAAAAGTAGTGGAAACAAAGTAGGTGTTTTAAGGCTTCAGTGTTCAGCGGACTGCATGTTTTATTTCTTACTCTGATGTTTTTATTTTCAGACATTAAGCATTTAATATGTGTACATGAAAGATATAAGGATGCTGATTTACAAAGGAAATACTGATATATTTCCCATTTTAGGACCCATAGACTATAATGAAGTTAAATTATCTGATGAAGACTTAAATATTAATTGCTTTACGGTTGCTTGTATTATGTTATTTGGTGGATTTTTTCAGTTCTGTGTTTGCTCTCCTCTGGCTTTCCTCTAATTTCATAGTTAGGTTGTGGAATCACCATCCCTTGGGAAAATCAAAATACATCCTAAGAAACAAGGTTTAGCTTAGGAGGTGAATAAACTTTGAAGTTGGTCCTGTTTTAAGTGGATGGAAAGTGGGGTCTTCATGACCTCTTTTTAAGGACTCTGGTGAGCTGATCCTGGGTACACACTGGAGTGGCCCTATCACTTNCCTTGGGAAAATCAAAATACATCCTAAGAAACAAGGTTTAGCTTAGGAGGTGAATAAACTTTGAAGTTGGTCCTGTTTTAAGTGGATGGAAAGTGGGGTCTTCATGACCTCTTTTTAAGGACTCTGGTGAGCTGATCCTGGGTACACACTGGAGTGGCCCTATCACTTCCCTCCTCACCTGGACAGGGGAGAGAAAATAAAAGGAACAACTCTTGGGTCAAGATAAGGGCAGGGAGAGATCACTTAGCAATTACAGTCACTGGCAAAACAGAGTCAACTTGGGGAAATTAGTTTAATTTAGTAACAATCAAATCGGGATAGGATAATGAGAAATAAAGCAAATCTTAACACCTTCCCCTCACTCCTCCCTTCTTTCCCGTGTCAACTGCGCTTCTAATTTTATCTTCTTCCTCTTCCTCCCCCAGTAGCACAGGGAGACTGGGAATGGGATTTGTGGTCAGTTCATCACGCTTGGTCTCTGTTGCTGCTTCCCCAGTGGAAGGACTCCTTCCCCTGCTCCAGCATGGAGCCCCTCTCCCAGAGACAATTCTCCACAAATCTGTCCACAGTGAGTCCTTCCCATAGACTGCAGTTCTTCATGAGCTGTTCTAGCGTGGGTCCCTTCCACAGGGTGCAGTCCTTCAGGAACAGGCTGTTCCAGCATGGTTTCCCAGCAGGGTCATAAGTCCTGCCAGGAGCTTGTTCCAGCACAGGCTTCCCATGGGGTCACAGCCACACAGAATCACAGAATATTCTGAGTTAGAAGGGACCCACAAGGATCATCAAGTTCAGCTGTTAAGTGAATGGCCCATATGAGCATCAAACCCACAACACTGGTGTTATTAGCACCCTGTTCTAACCAGCATCACCCTGCTCTGTTGTGGCCCTCCAAGGGCTGCAGGTGGATCTCTGCTCTGCCAGGGGCCTCCATGGGCTGCTGAGGGACAGCTTTGCCTCACTGGTCTTTGTCAGGGGCTGCAGGGGAATCTCTGCTCCAGCTCCTGAAGCACCTGCAGCCCCTTGTTCTGCTCTGACCTTGGTGTCTGCAGGGTTGTTCCTGTCACATGTTCTCACTCCTCTCCCCTGCTGCTGTTGCACAGAAGTGTTTTTCCCCTTTTTAAATGTTATCCTGGAGGTGCTGCCACCATCACTGATGGGCTGGCATTGGCCAGCAGTGGGTTTGTCTTGGAGCTGGCTGGGATTGGCTCTGTCAGACACAGGAAGCTTCCAGCAACTTCTCACAGGAGCCAGTTCTGTAGCCCCCACCCCCACTACCAAAACCTGGCCATCAGACTCCTCTGATCTAAATCAGGATTCTAATTCAGCTTTCTGAAGGACTAAAAAAAATAAAAGATGTGTAGAAATGCAAGATCTATTTAGGGAGAAAGAGCCTAAAAATACCTACCCTGTTACCAGAATGAGAATTTTAAAACTCTGACCCCATGTCTTGTCAAGCCTTAAACTAAGAAAAAAATCACTGTAAGAGTCAAGAACAATAGTTTAAGAGTGTTTGGGGTGTTTTGTTTGTTTGCTGAGTATTTCCTATGTATGGCTACAAGTCACTTCTGCATAACCCTCCTATCAATGCACAGTATAACGTGCCTGGCTTCTTGCAAATATCACAATGGGTGTATTTTCAAGGAACAGTTCTAAAAACTGATTATGACTAGCTGGGTTTTGTGCTGTTTTTGAGAGGAAGGAAGGGAAAGATGGCAATGAAGTCTGAACAGTAAGTCAGTGTGACTTGTCTCTCTGGTGGGGGGGATAAATGTTAATCCCATGTGTGTTATGTAGACCTGGTTAGCATGTTTGGGAAATGGTAGTGCTGAGACACCTGCTTCAATAAATTAGTGTGCCACTTGAACTTTTCTATTTCTGCTGTGTTCTTTCCAGTGGATTCTTGCAGTACTTACAACACTAATGTGAAACAGGTTTGTTTATGATTTCATACATTATGTTTATTAGACTTGCATTAGGGATGTAGTCTGATCTGTTAGGAAGTTTTCAGTTTAAAAACCAGATTTTGTCTTGGGTTTTAGCTTACCAGATATGGTTCAAACTTACAGGAATTAGAGTGGACCACTGTGTACACAAACTCACTTTCATATCTTTACAGTAATAAAAAAAGGATTAAGATTATTAAACAGGCCATGAATTTTGCAATAACTGATGAGCTGGACTTGCTGCACTGATTTTTTTCTTTGCACACTGTCAACATCGGGGCTGTTGGGAAGCAACCCATTGAGAATTTTATTTTGCAGCTGAAATAAGGTGTAAAATTGATTGCTCTGTCTTCAGGTGGTGAAGAATAAACAAACCCAAAGTAAGTTTTGCTAAACTAATTCCTTTTTCTTCTCTGTTTCCTTAAAGGCACATAACGCCAGAGAAGTTCTATGTGGAAGCCTGTGATGATGGAGCAGATGATGTGCTTGCTATTGACAGAGTCTCCACAGAAGTCACTCTTACAGGTAATTCTTCTCACTGGTATTTCTCAATAGAATCTCTGTCCTTTTTGTCTGTTCTGCTCTAGGAGCCCAAGAAGATCTTCAGAACCTTACTGAGATGATACAGACATAATGGCTTTTTTTTTAGCTATGGTTTAAAACAGTGCTTTGTGTTCTGTTCTGCAGAGCTTTGTTTCAAATGCCTTTTGGCTGTGGGTTTGATGCTGTGAGTTACCAGGGTGATAGTGCTTGTCTGTTTTTCAGTCTGTCCATCACAACAGGGGAAGCTGACTCATCAGGCTAGTTGGGGTTGGTGCTAGAAGTACAAGATCAAACGGGGGAAGGATTGAACACTGGGATTCTGCAGCTTTTCCAATTAGTCTCAGTACTGTCTTTTATATAAAACTGAAACCTGACTTTTCATAAGGCCTCTAGAAATAGCAATACTAAAAAACCTTACTGTAAATTTTTGTTCTGTGTTGCAAATCTGGATTCAAATGTCAGTGGGAATAGTCTCAAGCCTGTTAATGTCAATTTTAGTTTCATTTTTTAAAGACTGTTAAACAAAGAACTTTGATTAAACAGTAAAATTAAGGCAGTGGGAGACTTCCCTTTTGGTACTTCAGGAGTTTGGCACCACAGTATTACTAATCGACAAACAGACAGAAATGCTACAGTAACAGTAATATAAAAGCAGTCATTCTCTCTCTTTTTTTTAGGCTTCATGTAAGAGCAGTGTTCCCATCCCACTGATACTTTTGGTATCATAGTATATTATTTCAGTTTCTCCTTCAAAACTCTTATATAGTTATCCCAAGATAGTTATCCCAAGTCTTTTGTCAGTCTGCATCTCTCTCACTGCTACTCTTTTATCAGATGAACCTCAAGGTATTTAAAGCAAAGGAAGGGTTACCTTTCTCAGTTTTCTGAGTTCTGGGAAAATGCTTCATTCTTGGGGATGTTTTGGGTTTTTTTAGATTTCTCTAAAATCCCTTCTGTTGTTTTAGAAGTGTACGTAAATGAAATTTACACATGCTAAGACTTTTAATTGCTGTTTGGGTACTTTTTGGATCTCCTGGTATGTTGTTTTGAGTACTGTGTCTCTTGCCACATCTATGCTATTGTTGGTAGTTTTGCAGAGATAGCCTAGGTCTTCTGAGACAGAAATAGACCAAGGCTCAGAAGAAGCAAACAGACCTGGGAGGCACAAGCACTTATGGCTTGGTTGTCCTTTATGTCTTGATGGCTTCAAAACAAAGCTTCTGGAAGCTGGCTGGACAATGTTATTGAGGAGTCTACTTGCTATACTATCATGTAAATAAGATTGAATTTATTCAACGGAATGACTACTTTTATTAACATGAGAAATTGGTTAGAAAGTGGGTTAGAATCCCAGATCCTCCTCCTAAACCTCCATCAGGCTTTGAAATTCTGATGTTCTTTTCTTCTGCTTTTCAGTAAAAAAGGACGTTCCCCCTTCAGCTGTTACAAGGCCTATATTTGGTATTTTGGGAACAATCCGACTGGTGGCAGGTAAGGAGAACAGAACTGTGCTCTTTAAATACTTAGACAAAATAGTTTGCTAAAGAAGCTTTAAAGGCAAAAAGAGTATTTGCAAGTATCTGAGGTTGCACTTTCATGAGCATGATAGGCTTTCCTTATGGCTTCAAGAGGATGGAGGCATCCAAATCTATCATTAATGTCTGTCTAGCTCTTAAACCCAGAGCTACTCTAAAGGTAGGGTTAACTGGCAGTTGTTTGAATTATAAGGAATGCATTTCAAATGAGTGCAAAGAACCTCAGCTACTTACTCTTTGTAACTATTTTAATCTTAGCTGCAGGATTTTATGCAAGTCAAGTGTTGCATTGTGAAGCTTGATCAATAAGCATGGTACACAAATAGCTGAGAGTGGATGACAGACAAGTAGATGCAGCTGTTGAAGTAATGATTGTGTTGCAGCTGCCCTACAAATACGAAGAAAATCGAACGTGAAAAGGAAAAGGGCAGACTGGAACAATTCTAAGTTTAGGGGATATTAGGATAATATAAGAATAAGTTGTCCAGTTTTTTTAAGTGTCTTCAGTTGTCTGGTCTAAGCAGCCACTGTCATTAATACACCTGATGCATAAAGTATAAGCTTTTGGGAAACTAAACATTGCTGCTCTGACAATCCTTTTTGTAGAATTTGATCGTTTGAGACTGAAGTACTCTGAAAAATGATGTAATAAGCAGCATACATACTGAATTAAATCACTTTATGTAGAAAGGGTTAAAGATCACTCACTGGAGTATTCCCAACTGCGGCAAAGGACGATTGTGTTGGATGCAGTGACTTCCACAGGATCTTAAAACTGCTGAACTTTCTATGTCCA
>VZUA01099228.1:5088-16607 GCA_013401035.1 Horornis vulcanius | reverse complement strand
TCCCAAATCACCTCCCTGTCCTCCTTGCACAGGAGGATTTGTTCCATGATCTTCCCTAGCACAGAGGTGATGCTGACAGGTCAGTGGCTCCCAGGTTCCCCCTTTCTATCCTTTTTAAAGATGGGTGCAATGTTTGTCTTTTTTCAGTCACCTNGCTGTGCTGGCTGTCCCAAATCACCTCCCTGTCCTCCTTGCACAGGAGGATTTGTTCCATGATCTTCCCTAGCACAGAGGTGATGCTGACAGGTCAGTGGCTCCCAGGTTCCCCCTTTCTATCCTTTTTAAAGATGGGTGCAATGTTTGTCTTTTTTCAGTCACCTGGGATTTTGCCTGACTGCCATGACTTTAAAATATTGTAGAAAGTGGCTTGGCAACTACATCAGCCCATTCCTTCAGAACTCTGGGATGCATCTTAATGGGTGCCATAGACTTTGGTACATAATACGCCTTCAAAAGCTCAGGTCAGTTGCACTTGACAGAATAAATTACTACTACAGATAAACCAAGAAATTTTTTCTAAGTGGTCTGCTTTGTCTCTCTGCTGGTAATTTTGGTGGATTCTCAGGGCTGGCAGAACAAAGTAAGAACCAACTCCTCAGAGCCTGTCATTTACAGGGAGTCATAGAACTTCAAGGCCACCCCCACTGCCCTAAATTAATAAACTAAATTGTCAGATGAGGCTGGCACACATTTGTTCTTCTTTATCTCTGGCCAGGATAGACTGAAAGCTGAAGACAGCACTTTGGTCATACCAGTTTAGCAGACTGAGTGTCAGTCAACTCCTTATTCCATTCCATCCTGTGCAATTTGCTGTTGATCTCATGCTTAAAACCCATTAGAAGTCACAAAGAAAATATTTCACTGAGTTTCTCTCCTAACAATTATCTTTCATTCTTTGAAGGTTTTTCTATTTCTCTCACTAGCTCACCTCCCACAAAATTGTGGTCAGAGCAGGCTCTGTACAGGAGTTTCTGTGTGAAAAAAATTTGGAATATGAAGACTGTAGTTGAGTGAAATGTCTTCTCAAATGGAAAAGCATAGGACCTGAGGATGTTTTCTGTTTGCTGATGCTTGGTCATCAATTTTTCTGAGTATATTAGAAAACCTCTGATTTGTTGTTGAATGATCAGTAACCATAAAGTTTAAATGTGACTTTGAGCCTTACATACTTAGGACTTTGCCTGTCCTGAGGAACTAGTTTCACTGAATAATAGAAGTGCTTGTAAAATATGTTATTCTAGCAATAAAGTATATAGAATGTTAAAGATCAGAGGTGATCTGGCCAATCCTGGATTTTGAAAGTCTAAATTTTCTTCTGTCTCTAATATGAAAAAAATATAATATCCAATGATAATAAAATGAAGAAATGACCTGGGGTTTTTTGGTAATGAGAGTGCTGATCAGTTTGGATTGTAATTAGAGGAAAACAGTAGACAGAAGATTCTCCCTGGGGGAAAGTTATAGATCAGAACATGCTACAGAGATTCATCTTTGTTCATACAGCTTATGGAAGTAAGCCTTTCTTCAAAAGGCCTTGCTTCAAGCCTTAGATGTTTTGGGATATGTCTAGTTTGTCAGCCAGACTGCTTCAGACACAGGTTAGTAAAAACACAGTGTATTGTTCTCAAAATGTTTTTCTTGACATTAAACCAAAATGTTTCCCTATTTCCTACCCATTACTCTTTGATGATTACCTCTTCAAAATTATGGTAAGTGACAGTGATATATTAGTTATAAATGGTAAACATAATTTTTAAAAAGCTGGGTTCCCATAGCAAGATAAGAAGGCATATAGAGACTCTACAAGATCTACCTCTACAGAGGCACAGCCAGCACAAAGCCAGGCCTCACTGAACATGCAGCAATGAGAGGTGAGTTCAATGTCAATGGCTCATTCAGTCTTTTTGCTGCTCTGCCAATGCTTCCAGCAAATGCCCAATTAGCAGTGACAGCGGTGATGGTGTTTATGAGAAACTAGCCTGAGACTGTCATTTCTTTAAATTTGAAACTGCAGAGAAGTCACAGGGTGGTAAAGCTTTTAAGTTCCTATTGACATGCACCAGAAACTGACCTCAAACTGGTGACTTAGAGGTGAAAGTCTTTATTTGCTAAGTCAGTTTGTCTCCCATAGAGTGAATTTGTAAAGCAAATCCCCATTCCATTCCAGCTTACTTCAGTTCTCTTGAGATGAAGGAAGCTTTCCTCTGCACAGCAGCTAGAACAGTACCCTCCTATTCTCTCCACACCCAAAGGAAAACTGGGCTGTGGACTAACATGTCTATATGAACATGTTGGTCAGTGCATCCAACACTGAAAAGTGAACAGTAGGAGAAATTCAAAAATGGAAATTGTAAAGTCATTAGTTAAGTTAAAAACACAGTGGATTATCACAGGAGGCACTGCCTAGAGGTGTTACTGAATGTGGTGTTTCAGTAACTACATTTAAAGGTTCAAAAAAGAGATATGAAAGAGAAGAGGAAAAGAAAGAATATGTATGAAATACTTTTAAAAGTCTGAAACAAACACAAAAAATTAGAAATTACTGAAATGCTCCCCTAAGAGACAGTCTGCTAATTTATTGGCTTGGCTTCTCTTGTCTGTACACACTAATGGGTTATTCGAAAAATAGCAGTGTGCATTAATTTAAAGCATATGGGCTAAACTGCAACCATAGTTCTTGGTTGTCAAACATCATACAGTGCTCCTGAGTCCATTTCAGCTCTGAATCCCACTGCCTTAGAGTTTAAAAAAACAATCTGATTTCCGTGTTGAGTCTTAATATGTGGAAGTTTTTGCTTTATTTTGGTTTGAGAGTTCAGGGATTGACTGTTGCTCGTTGCTTGGAACATCTAGGGAAATTATTGCTATTTGCATCTCCTTTTTCTGTTCTCTTTTTTATCATTTCTGCTATTGATGTAATAGAATGAATCCAGGATTAGGCTATTTTTGATCTGACCTGGTAAAGCCCTTTTTCTCTCTGGCTGTGTAGAGAGACAGTCCCTTTTTTTATTAAAGGAGTACAGAATTTTCATCTGACATTATGGATGCTTCAGAATCTCTTTCCACAGATGAAAAAGACAAAGCAGATTGCAAAATGTCAGGGAACAGGACTTGTATAGTGAGCCAGAATTTTTGGACCCAAGGTTATTCTTTGTTATTGTTCACTTCCTCCTAGTTTAGCTGTATGGCAGACAGCTATTTAGGCACCCACAGTGTGATTCCTTTCCAGCTCCTGATCTCTTGATAACAAAGGGCATGTTGAGAGGTGATTTGACTCAGCTCCTGCCAGCCAAGGCTGGCATAATGGTGTCTTTCCAAGATAACATGGATCAGAGCAACCCACAAAAATTATCTGACATATTCTGGGACTAAGGTAACCTTAGAGATTAGGTCATCACAAAGTTATTACAAAAGCATTTGTGACAGCTCTCTCACTATTCAAAATTCTGGATTGAACTTAAGAAAGCTTAGCAAAGACGGACACTTGAAACTTGCATTTGGAGACCCATGAAACTTTTAATTAAGCACCAATAATATCACCAGTCCCTATCATTCTTTTTAGTTTTATTAATATAGAAAGGCTGGAAAAGAAAGGATAATAGAGGCAAGATAGGTACTGCATGCTTGTATGCCTCACTCATCTGTACTTGGGCAGTTGTAGCTCCTCTCTTTGAGGCAATGAGGCAGTGATTCCCACTATATGTTTGCTCTGTTATTTAACTGAGCTCAATTTGAAAGACCTAGCTTTTCTTTTTTTGCCTCCTTTCAGAGACTCATTCTCACACCCTATTTGACCCCAACGCAAAATAATACAATTCCTAATATTCATCTTTTGTTGCTTCCTTCCACTAATTCACCTTGTTATATTTGTAAATACTAGAAAAAAAATCCCTCTCTTACGTACAAACACCTTCAAGACTATTATAAAATTCCATATTGCTTTTTTATATTTGCTTTAGTGTGTCTTTACAGTCACAATTAAAAATTTGTTCTTCTCCACAAAGAAAAATTTGGTATCTTTATATTTAACCACATTGTGNATTTAATAATCATATTCAAAACAAAATTATTCCAACTTCTAAGTACATGTGTATCTCAGTTATACTCATCTAATTAGTTATGAATGTTTGAACAATCTCATGCTTTCATTAGTTAAAGGCCCATCTTAACTCATTAAACATAATTGAGGAGGAAAAAGAGAAACTCACTACAGTTGTCTGTATTTGTCCTAATTATAGTGATTTCACAAACTTAAATCCCTGCTTTGATTATTTTGTTTTAGCATTTTCTTTGTTAATTTAATAGTCTTCCAGGGAGGTTACAGAACGATTTCTCTGTCCTTGTTGGAAAGAATTATTAAAATTGATTTGATTTAATATTATTTTCCTTGATAGTCATGGCAGAAACTGTGCTGAGGTTTGGATTTTGGTTTTTATTCAGAGAAGCTGGAATGTAAATATGATTGAGCTTTCTGCTTATGTTCAAGATGGTCAAGTGAAGAACCCAGTGCAGACTGCAGAAAAGAATGCATTAGGAGACCTTTAAAAAACAAGTCTGTGAAGAAGGCACCCTTTGCATAATTCCTATGATTAGGAGCTTTTTAGTCTTGTATTTATTAGAGATGGTAGATCCTGCAATAAACTGCCTACACCAGCATGTAAATATCCAAAGTAATGCAATGCAGACTTCTGAAATTAGTTAAACAGGAGCCAACAAGTGCCTATTTCTTTTTCTTGCAAATGGAATCTAAGGTGACTAACTTGGGAGTTTATGCTGCAAATTACATGAAATTAGATTATATCAACCGTGCTCTCACAGCCTGAAGTTTGGAGACTGCTGTTAAATTGGATGGTTAATTAATTTGTAAAGTAACATCCAACATATTTTTTTTTCTTGAAAGAAAATATATACTGTATGTATTATGTATGTCCCAGTAGAAAACTGGTATGTCATCCTTTAGGAGAAGTGCCAGGGCACTGTTTTCTGCAATCTGAAAATAATGTGCTGAGTTCCTAACAGACAGAATTTTCTTGGTTGGTTGGGTTTTATCTCTGTGTCTTGTTTGGTTGTTGGTTTATGCGAAGCTTAATTTTGTTTGTTCAGATCTCTGTTCTTAAGAGCTGTCTGCATAACAAAAGCAGCCATGAATTTCAGTGGAGGATTACATGGAGTGGCCACTGACTCATGCAGTGAGAGGCTTTGCATATCTTTCATACCCCTTATGTTCTCCACTAGCTGCCAGGCTGCCCAAGTTCATAGGCAGGCTGTGCTTAGAGACATTGAACCTGGTCATATGAAGCCTGTTACCACTAAACTAATAGCTTACTTAACTCTTATCAGCCCTATGGACACTGAAGTCTTCAAAAAGTCCCTGGGGGGTGTAGCCAGAGCTGTGCTTGCAGCTTCTCTTGTTAAATAGAAGCTGTACCTAGACTTACAGGCAGCTTTAGAACACCTCCTGGAATATCATATGGGATGAGAAACAGTAGATTTTTCTCTTCTGAGGTTCAATCTCCCTACAATCTTTTTAAACCAAGAAGTAACCAGTCTGGTAACTTACTATCTATGTTCCTCCACTTCACTGCACCTCCTAGTCTCGGTTCCTCAAGCCCAGGAAAGCTCATTACAGTCCGCTGTTGAATCACTGCTGTTGGACTGCTCTCCAAAAAGACTTCATTACTGGTGGAGAAAGAAAAGATGAATGCCCACACAGCAAGCTTCACATTCCTGGGATGAAAGTTTAGATATCCTTCAAGCCTTTACAGAAAATTCAAGAATTATTTGCGAACTACAAGCCTTGGACTAGAACTCCTAAATCTTAGATTACCCTATAATGTTATTATACAGGTAAGAGAGAGGAGATGGAGCTTTAAGTTCTTCCTTAAAACTGCTCTGGAGAACAAGAAAAGTTTCAGACTTCTCCTTGAACCGATGGACAGAGAAGACAGCAATTCCAAAAAAACCCCTGTAGTTGAAGGCAATAGTATGACTAAAGGGAACTGAACATCTGCTGAGGGGGAGATCAGTATGGGCAAGAGAAAATATGGGACATCCAGCTTTGGAGTCATGAAAGACTCAAAAAAGCAAAAGAAAAAATCCACAAAGATACCCAATGTCCCAAAAGCTAATTCAGAGAAAATCCTCAGTATCGCAGGGTGCTCTCCTTGCCCCCCAAGAGCATCACTTGATGATAATTTCCTCTCTGAGAGCTGCAGCCAGCCTCAGGTCCCAGCTCCTGAGGGCTCCTACAGTTCCAAAAAAAGACAGAAAAACAAGCAAAAACACAGAGCTCTCTATTTGGTTCCTGTGTGACTCTCATAAGCAGTGAAAAGTTTTTAAAGTTTTGAGTGCAGAAAAACCAAACCACCAACAATGTACATCCTGCATCTGAGTAGAGCTTTTGGGAGATACTGAATTAAATACAATTGTGTTTACAGAGAAAAGTGGCAGTAATTGGACTTCATGCTCTTTTTAATTTTTTTTTAGATTTATTGTATTTTTTATTTTTTCATAAGATTGCGAAAGTAAACCTCCAAATAGCACCTCAGCCTTTATTTCTTTAAATCTCTCATGCTGTCCAACATTCTCTGCCAAAAGCACTCTTGAAATTTGTGGCAAAATCTCCTCACCTCAATCATCTCTCCAGAACCTAACTGAGGCAGTCACCACTTTCAGCAATGTTTTAGCTGAACCTTGTGACAGGCCACAGTTGTCACTGCAAAAACCTTACCATCTAGGAGAGAGTAAATGGCTGTGCTATATCATGAGCACCACAGGATTTGGACTCTGGGAGCCATAAAAACAAACACACATGTAATTCTCTTATTTTGAAAGACAACCTTATCAAGAATATATTTAGGCCACTATGTGTGCCCCACTCTGAAATACATAAAAATGTATCTGGTATGCTCCCCCTCCCATCTCTAACCTCCCCCCACCTTTTCTTTCTCCTCAGTTTTTTCAGTGGACGTTTGGAAAGCTGGGCCCCTTGCTTATACAACTGCTATAGCAGCAGCAACTGTAGAAGAATCCAAGTCATATCTTACCTCATTTCATTGCCTTTCAATGGCCAGCATGAAAAGCAACCATATTTTCTCTTAATTTCTTAGTAGGGCAGCAACAGAGGAGGCCCATCTCCCCCTGTTCGGTGCTTTTCTTCTCTGTATCACTTCTAGCCCCTCCACATGCTGGCTCTTTGCTATAATTGAAGATGGTGTTACACTTTGCCACATCCTTGGGATTTCCCAGGTGGCACAGAAAAGTAAATTTTGGAAATTATATTTTTAAAAAAAGTAAAAAAATCTGTCTTCTGTAACCAGTCTGTTTGATGCACAAACCCAACGCTTTTTCTGTATTCCACCATGCCACAGAATTTCTGATTCCATAATATAATTGAGGTTTTCAAAGGGCATTTACAGATCATAAGAATTTAGGGGAAATCTAGGGAAAAAACCTTATTCTAGGAAGAACCTCAGCCACCTATGGCTTTAGAGATAATTTATGGATGTACAAATGACCAATTTATGCAAACACTATAAATGGACATTTGAATACAAAATGTGTACCCTTTGAAAGGGCCAAAATCTTTCCAACTATTCCATCTCATCTCAAAGAAAAACACTTCAAAGATTCGTGGTATGACATTTACTGCCTGATAGACTGTTGCAGCTGAAATAAATTTTAAAAATTTTAAAAAACTAAACCAATAGTATGATTCCATTAACTAAATGGATTCAAGAAATGGTTACCATTAGTCATCATTACTGTCCTGAAAGAGAGGAAGACTAATTATGAATGGATTTGTTTGTGTCTTCATTTACAAACTTCTGCCTCTAAAAGAATAATTGTGAACTCAAACTAGGTCTTCCTGAAATACACCACTTGTAAGAAAAAAAACAGTCCAGAATTCCAACTAACAACAAATTGTTCCTCAGAATTAAAAATCAACTTAATAGGCTCACAGTGATTTGTCTTGGATTATTGATTAATATTACATTTGGTTTTGCTTCCCTTGGTGAAATCAATCCCATTCCTCACGCCAGACAGCTTACGCCTTGTCACTTCAGTGTAATGGAATCAGCTATTAGACTCTGCACACGCCGACCTGATTTGGATTTATTGATGGCTCAATCAGAGCCCGCGGGCCGCAGGCTCCGTACGCGAGAGGGCAGTGACACCTGGAGGGAGGCACTGGCCCTACAGGTAGCTTTCTGGCAAGGTGTCACCGGGCATGGGAGTTCTCATTAACCTGATGGACTTTTAAAAATAACAATAGAAACCAAGCACTCTTGTTGCCTTCTAACCTGCAGCCTGTTCTGAGGAGTATGAACACCCAGCAGCAGGCACTGATTTTGCTTTCCTGCATATGAACCACAAAGCCTCTCATCTATTTTGAGATGGGTGTTTAGGATTGTGTTACTTTTTACTGCAATAGAGAGAATGTCTCTTTTGCCAGAGTCATCAGCGAGAAAACAGGATGAGAAATGGAAAACATTAATAAAAGCCATGGAGGCAGCTGTGTGAAGTGCAGGGTGCAGCCGCCAGGAGTGGCTCCAGCTGCTACTGCATTGAGAGAACAGGAAATAATCCAATTGGATACAAAAAAGGGGATTTAATTCTGGGAGAGGCATGAATTCCAGTGACAGATTTCCAAGCTACAGTGTGAAAATCGTGAGACCAGTTAAAATTTTCTCCTAGTTAGGGAGATTCTAATGAAAGAGTATAATTAATTATTGCATCATTAGTGACTGTGTGTAGACTATTTTTATATGTATCGTGCACCATTATGCATGGTCCTGCAAAGGCATGTGAAAATGGTATAGAACGTAGGCTGCATACTGCATAAGATGTAGCTGACCAAAAGAGAGGGCTTTCTAAATCTAGATTTACATCTTAACTATATGAAAATCCTATTAATCCCTATTATTCCTTATTACTAATTCTTCTTATTATTCATTCTTCTTATTGTTGTTGTTCTTGTTATTTCATTCCTATTATTATTGTTCTTGTTTTTGTTCTTATTATTTTATCCTAGTATAATTTTTAAAAATAAACTCAAAAACCCGAACTAGTCAGAGTCCATGACTTTTTCCACTTCATTTTGTTTATCTTTTATCATATAGAAGTTAGGGGAAATATTTTAAAGCATAAAATGTTACCCACCATGGCTTCATATGTCCTGAGTAGTTTGTCCCATTGATTTAGGGTGAAGTCAGCTGTAATTGTCTCTGAGAGGAAAAAAAAAAAGTCACAGATTTCGTTTTGAAGTAACTAAATATTTGCCTTCCCCTTTCTTTTCTACCTATTTATTTACCACTTTACACTAAAGCAGAGATTGGTGATCACAAATATATCATGGGCCCCGGCTGTTTGTAGATAAAAGCATGTACATATTCAGTAATATTTTGAGTATTCTTAACCTATAACCCAATCATGGTTTTAGCTTTTTAACTTTCTTCTGCTTGTACTCTGACGTGTCAAGCACACTGCAGTTTCTGCCAGATTCCCTCTTGCTGCAAGAAATATATTTCTGAGCTCTTTGCCCTTAGTGACAGCTGGTTTCTGGGCACATGTCTAGACCTATTGCAAGTTACAGATAACTGGACATTTTGATTTAGTTGGCTCCTAGTAGCTGTGGAGTCCCATGTTCCTGCACTACAAAAGAGAATAACTAGCTCAGGAAGATGAGAGTAAAGATGAAAAAAAAATGTTCAAAAATTTAACTGTAGATGTCATTTTCAGCAATAGAAATTCAGTTACATTATTCAGCATTGCTATATTTGTCAAATCATACTTACACTAATGTTTCCAAGATCAGAATATGATTTTAAAGTTTATCCATTTCCTATACTTATTTCTTTTATAAACGAGTTGGTGCAGGGGACTTTCACAGGCAGCAAAATTGCTGAAATAAAAGGAGGAGAAAAATACAGTTTCACAGAGAACTGCTTACAAGTGAGGAATCTGGACTGTGTGAACACCTGGACTAAAGCTTCAACCATCCCTTCAGGGAATTTAGAGGGTTTTCCACACTACAGAAAGGTACAGAGTGCTACACACAGTTAGAGCTTGCCACTGATCATGGTGCCAAATCTTTCCCTAAGGTAACTTGTGCAGTTCCAGGGGATTTACTCTAATGGTGAAATGGTCCCCTAGCACATAGAAAGCCGCTTACAGAGACAAGCAGCAAAGCAGAGCGAGAAAGTAACATAACCCTTCAGCTACCAAACTATCAAGTGGGATTTAGTAGGTTCATTTTTCATGGAGACATTTTGCCTCTTGTAAAATGGCATTTCTCCTCCTTCCACACTGCCTCAGTGTTACTCAGCCACCCTGAGCACATCCACACAGGCAGGGATGCCAGGAGTACCTCAGGCTCAGAGTGAGTTTGGGCCAGCTCCTACTTCTGACTTTGGCCAGCTGGGTTCCCACTGCAGGTGGGAGCATGCAGCAAGGAGACCTGGACTACACACAGCACTGAACTTTCAGGCACCACTGTCACATCTTCACAGTGTTTGGCCTCCTTAAGCACCCTAAGAGCACCTGCTGCTCTGATCCATGATGATTGCAGTTCCCCAGACTCAGGAGCTCCATCCATGTCTGACCCAGCTCATCTTGTGCTGTGCAAACAAGTCTTAGGAGGTGACTCTCAAGTTACTTGACCAGAGTACTTGACAGTAAGAATAACTCTCTGGCTTCCCAGGTGGGGTGAGGATTGTTGATATGCATTTTCAAAGCTTTTGTGGTGATAGGAACTACTCCAATTTCACATCATTTTACAATGGCCATGGTGAGGATATTTTTTAAACTCTGATTCTCTGAATAAAAGGCTGCATTACTGTAAAGTGGTACCAGTAAGCAAGCAGGAAAGAGAAGGTTCTGATGAATTCAGAATAAATAATTATAGCGTTGTTACAAACGAGTTCATCTACTTGCCATATAAGTTCAGTTGATTTTCAGGATGCATTCAGCTACATTTTTGAGATATGGGGTGAATTTATTGATTTTTATTTTAAATCATATTGAATCTGGTACTGCAACAGCCATTTTTTCTTAACATCCCAGCAGGACATGCTGATGCCTGCAGTACTGCTGTAGTAGATCAGATGTTGAACAGGCAATTAGTTGTGCTCCTTATTTAGCTGTGCAAGGGTCTGGGAAGGGGGAGTCGCAACTTGAAGCATTTTGAAATTGATAAGAATGATCTCCTCTCAGTATCATACACATTGACCAAAACTTAAACTAGACATTGTACTCTGCTACTTTTCTTCCCCCTCAAAGATCAAACTAAGAACTACAGCCACCTGAACAAAGACACTTTGTGGGGACAACTCTTTTGCTAGTTGTCAAGTAAAATAAAAGGTGGACAAGGAGGGAAACGGTTGCTGGCATAATTTTGGTTTGTTTTCTTTACTTTCCTATGAAGAGGCTGGGGTCACAGGATATTCATTATATTTTTTCCCTTGGGTAGTTCTGAAAAGGGCACAGAATGTCAGTAATCATCCCCTTTATGTCTTAGT
>VZUA01099227.1:1833-12184 GCA_013401035.1 Horornis vulcanius | reverse complement strand
AGTACAAAAGCTAAAACTGCTAGAAAGATGGTATAGGATGGTGCGTATCAATGCAGTTGTATTAAACTAATTAAATTAAAACAAAAAGAAACAATTATTAAATAGAGATTGATGTAACTAACCTATATAAACACTTGTAGGTAGGTTTCTTTCTCCTAGCCTTGAGGAGTATCTTCGGTGGGCATCCTCTTTTCCAAGGGAGGAAACTTCATAAGCACACTCCAAGAAGGAATACATTAGAGGGACCTAACTGTACGAAAGTGAATTGGACTTTTATAGTGTAAAGAAATATGACTCCCAGTCATACATCTTCAAGCCATCTTAACAGATTGTCTGCCACATCTTTGTCTCGCTATCAGAATGTTAATTCAAAGTCAGTTAGCCAGACTGCTTTTAGCAGAATTCACCAAAATAACACACAGCAAAGGCACCACGTCAACAGAGTCCAACACTCCACCTGCAACACTCTGTAAAATAACCAGAAATCCTGAAGAGGCAATCTGGGAAACAGACATTGTTTCCACATAAAACATGGCTTCCCTTACATATATACAGACATTTTTCAGTGTGTACATCTTCTACAATATTTTTGGTTTGCCATGATATTTAAGGGACATCAACAGTTGCCCCAAAACACAGTCAAACAATCTTAGGGTCAGCATGGTCATTGCCTCTTCGGGACTGACAGACTCCTGCTGAAATATGCTGTGAATTTCCAGTGCTACTAGATACTAAGATAGTTGTGAGATGCTTTCTTTAGAACTCATAGCTATTTTAGTTAGCCTTTACCCCCCCTTTGCTTCAGAAAATAAAACTGCAAAAGCAACAATTACAGTGCTAAGAAGAAGGAAGGAAAATAAAGCAAATAAATTATACTGAGTCTGAATAATCAAGCAATTGTCAGACATGTACAAATGAAACCACTTCATGTTAACCTTTGTCACTACGGAACAAAATTAGAGCTATCACATTACTGTATTTACATTGGTTCACAAAAGGGTGCTTATAGTGGATCACTAGTTTCATGTATTTTGGTATTCTTCTCAATGAAATATATTTGGGGAAATGCCCTTGTATAGTAGTGAACTTTGTCAAATGGGATGTGTTCTGCCCTGTGAGTGTCTCAGAATAACCACCCTAACTTCCATATTCGTGTGATAAATGCTGTATACGCACTGAAAGCACTGCCTGGTTCTGGTGGCCGAGATGCGAGATGAAAGAAGGATCTGATAGTTTTAAACATTTATGAGGAAATTAATTAATGTGCATAATCTGACTGACTTTTAGGGATCTTTTTTGGGCTAGGTAAAATTTAAAATATCTCAGTTAACTGCTAAAATAAAGGGGTGGTCCAGTCTCAGGCAACAGATGATTGCCCCAACACCTTCATCTATCTCTAAAGTGAACAAAAAATGTTAGGCAGCTTCTGACAGGTATTGAGCTAAGACCTGAGACTCACTGAGAAAATGTGTTTCTCTTCAGTTGGCAGCTAAAGAAGGAGCCCGGAGTGGCTGAGATAAAACACACTCCCTGCGTCTATCAGGCGAGCTGGAGGGTATAAAGTTGAGGTGGCATATAGTGAGCCAAACAAACCTTGCAGCAAGGCTAGAGTGGAAAATATTTAATGATCCAGCCCTTGATTTTGCACTAAAGTGACTAGAAAACATGAATTGGGATGCTAATATCAATTTGTGGCAGAAGCTGGGCAACAGCTCCAAACAGTGCCCGCACCAACCGCTCAAGCACGGGAATGAATTCCATCTTCTTTGCACCTCTTTTTCTCAAGACCATGCCAGCAAGCTGCTTGTCTGAGAGAGACATTTTGGACATTTTCAGAATCTGTGCATTTCATGAGGTACATATTAGCAAAACACATGTTGAGAGATCATAAAGACAACCATTTAGACTGAAAACCAAATTGTAAGTTACAGCAGCTCTCTTGATAGAAAGAGGCAACAGCACTAACTCGATCAAAACCAGACAACACTGCTAGTGTGCCAAAAGAGATCAGCTCTTTATGAAATACAGAATAGGACATATATCTCACCTTAAACAGTTTACAAAGAAAGTCTTCGACCTGTCAAATAAGTGAGTGGACATTTAACCTTTCTCACTCTGAGCAACGAGAGCCACTGTGGTTTGTGGCGCTGCCTGATATAGACATGTATTGTGTTAAGACTGGTGCTTAAAATCTTAATCTGGCATGTGAAAATATGGTGAAACCAGTGACACCTCTCATGCTCCCCAAGCTGAAGAGCTAAATAAAAAAATATGCTTTTGCTACATTCCGGTGAAAGATAAGTGCTCTCTAGGTTGATCACATGTAGCTGATGACAGACTGTTGCAGTGCTGATTGAGCTCATTTACTGAGAATTTGGGTACCTGCACCTCACATGTTTCTTAGCTTTACAGGCTGACCTGTACATTTGCAGGTGGCTGCAATAACATCAGTGTACTGTCTTCCTAAGACCTTTCAACAATCACTGGATGAAATGGATAACCAAAAGTACACAGCTGATTTTCAACCAGCCCTACGTTGTGATCATGAAACACACAGTACCTTAGCAACTAGGGCTTTGAATATCTAGCAAGCAAAACACATGTAAGAGCTGCATGCAAGAGAAATCAAGTTTGACAGAAGAGACAGCCTGATGAAGAACAGTGAATAATAACACTGAATTGAGTATTTACTGGGGACATGAGAAACATAAGTCCATCCTCTTTTGTGAATAATTTCTAGACATTTGTGTGGTCTCATTAGAAATACCCCAGGTGGGGATGATACATATATCTTGTGTCAGAAATTGGTTTTTGCATGGCCTAGAGGAGACATTTCTTGGATTAGAAATTTTGCACGGAAAGTAAAATGAAATTTCATTTGGATCAGTCTTGAATTTCTCTGACAGTTTTATAACCAAATTAAAAAATCAAATGTTCAGACACAACCTTTTACTAGAATACTACTGGTCTCCGGCAGACAGAAGATAAGTGATAAATATAACTGCTTTAAGAAAGTTTACTGAATGTCTACTTAGATGCCATTATGTCCCCATAAGATATGTGATTCATCTCCTTTTTATGTTCCCGCAAAATATGTAAAATTGGGATGCTTGCTATTCCCACCAGCACAAAGTCTCAAGTCCAGGGTACAAACAGTTAAACTTTTGCAAGATAAAATCCGAATAGCCCTGTAGGTATTATATTGACTTATGAGCTCTCTCACTCATTATTCTTCTTCTTCATACTCCAATGAAAATAAGTCCCATTATATCCACCCTTTCTTTCCTCCTGCCCCCTGCCCCTTATTCCATTTACTTCTACCAAAAGCTGACTTTCAAAGATCACCTTTCCCTCCTCATGGCTGGGCTGACTTTCTGTACATGGACCATCTGTAGGGACTGATCCGCACACTAGTGGAGTTGCACCCACTCCCTGTTCTGCGCATAGACAAAATGCAGGAAAGGAAGCCTGGACTACTAACACACTCCTAGCTCCACTGGTTAGCCAGGGTTTTGTCCCTGCTACTTGGTTTTGCAGGCTACTCAGATTATGATGGTTCCCTTCAGCAGACTTTCAGCATGGTCAGGATGTCTGGAAAAGGAGATGACTTGCAGATATGACTCAATGCCAGCTAAGAGTCATCAGGATCTTTTCCAAGTTGGCTTCTATGGGGATTATGCTTCAAGACAATTGTCCAGACAGTATACCCTCAGTAAGTCACCACAAGTGAATCTAGATGGGTCCACTGGCTCCAAAACTAGGTGGTGGGCAAGTTTCCATTGACACAGAAGGTGAAAACCCACAAACAGGCATCATGCACTGCCAGGCTCTTCCTCACACCTCATCAGACCTCCTCAAGGCAGTATTCCTGGAGGTTTTGTCTGTGTCCCCTGGGCCTGCTGGTGTGCCAGCAGTGCGGAGAACATGGTTCCAAATTCTCCACAAGAGCAGCTAGACAAGCAGCAGTCCTGTTACCCCTGGCGTGAGCATGCAGCAGCAGGGCTGGCCGGTGTAAAGGACAGCCTTCCCCCCTTCTCCAGCAGTGTGCCCCAGCCACTATGCTGGGGATATGAAGAGCTGGAGAGAGGTCAGGTGTGTCATGCTCTGTGGTTGCAAATAAAGGTACTAATTAATGTTTGGGATATGTACAGGTTCTTGAATTTAGCAGAAGGCACACTTATATTGGAACAGCAGAGTCTGTGCCCTGGCAGACAGACTCTAAAGAATAGCAATAGTGTGCCTGTTGGTGAAGTCCTTGGTGGACATTTCATTGGCCTCATTCTCGAGATACTTCTGTAGCACCATGACACCCTTTGCACTGTGAAGAAGCCCTGCCCTGGCACGTGTTGGAAAGCACAGTACTGAGCATTCCTGGAGAATGCTGAGAGGTTTTCTAAGTTACCTGGCCATATGAGGGGCTAACAGTAGAAAAGAGAAATACATGAAAGGTTCTGAAGCTTGCCTGGCACCACCTCCCCCACAGTTGTGGTGTCCTGACAACCTCACGTTGGTGTAGCCATGGCTCAGGGACGGAGCAGAGGACACTCAGGGTGTTCTGACACCAGCAGCTGCACAGGGACCTAGGACCTTCTGCACATAGGGCAGTACTCCCATCACACTGAGACTTTGCTTGCCTTGTTTTGTGTCCTTATTTGATTTAAACCTTTTGCAGTCCCTTCCCAAAATATGCTGAATAGATATTCTTAGAAACAAGCAAACTCGGGGCTCTTTAAGGAGTGTGCAGGGCCAATCCTGAGAGCCTTGAGGTGGCTGGCAGCAACCAGGGACCCTGGACAAGCCTTGGTGGGAGGGCTAGTTCTCTGGGGCAGCCAGCTCTCTTTACTGGGGCTAGCTTTGACCCCACACGGGTGACCATGGCTTGGCTCCCTGTCACCCACAGCCTTTGGTCCAGCTGGTACACAGTGTGCCTATGTCCCTGGGCCAGCCCATCCCCAGAATTGTCATCTGCCTGCACAATGCTTCCAAAATCTGTTTGCTTCACTATCCCATTGAGTAATGTCTCACAAGCCACAAGCCTGAGTGCAGTGCACACAGTGATTGCAGTGCACACAGTGACACAGTGCTCTGGATAAATTTCAAAGGGGTGAGAAAAGGATTTGGGACATTAAAAAAACAAAACAAAACAACTTTCTTTTTGCAAAATAACATGATCTCAGTGAAATCTAGGCAACAAGTGTATCTTTGCAGAAAATACCAGGTTACACTCTGGTTTCTGGTGGATGCTTTTTGAAACATAAATTTCTGAAATTCAAGCTATGAGAGGTATTGCTTACTAACAACACCAAGAAAATCACAAAACAAAATAAAACAGATAGGACATATAGTTACCTTCATGAAAGAAAATTTATGAATGAGAAGAGAAAAATTTGTGTCCTGACAATTCTAAAACAAGACCCAAATGGTTGTGAAACAATTACTGCACATCTCTGAATCAAATACTATACATGTATATGTGCTTTACTGTTGATATGTTTAGACAGCACATCTCAGACACTCATTTGAAGAGAAAGTTCCTTGGGAAAAGTAGCTGGGGCTGAAATAACAACATCAAGGAAGAGAAACTGGCAGCTCTCCATAAAGCTTGCTTCAGCTTACCACTTGTTTCAGGACGCTGTCCTGATGACTGATCACAGGAATGCTGAGGACGCATGATCCAAACGAAGCCACCACAGACTCGTTGGCCAAAGGATGGAAAAATAACCGAGCTACCAGTCCTGCTTTGCTTTAATATGTATTTATGCTCAGCTTTGGGGAAGGGAGTCAGCTGAGTAATTGCAGACCTTGTTTATGCATTGTCCTGTTCATGTGACTGCCTGGATGCAGCCTTTTTACTCCTGAACCACTGTGCTCTCACTGCGGTGGCAGCTGCTGAGATGCATGCCTGCCTGTGAAAGAGGCTGCTGCTGCTGCTTCTGCTGCTTCTTCTGCTGTGCTGCTGCAGCTGCTGCTGCTGCTTGGAGAGAGGACCTTGTCTGGGCTGCCTTTGGGGCAGCTCCCCTTAGACAATGGAGCAGTTCTGCACTCCCCAGCAGTCTGCATGCTCAGAGAAGTCAGCCTGAATGTGGAAACATGCACCTACTTTTCCCACAGAAAATCCTAGCAAGAAAATGGAGGGAGCCTACTCCAGAGTATAACTTTCCACATCCCACATTTTTTCACCTCTGACCCAAAGATGGGCCAGCAATGACATAACAGCGAGACAGAAAAGCCAATTCAACATTACAACAGAAGTCTTTCCTTTGCCCCTCCCCTTCTTCATACTTACAACTTTCAGAGGATCAGCTTTATGTCTGTGTACCACTCTAATGGCAATTAGAAAAATTTTTAAGTGTTTGAACAGAATGCATATCACAAAGAGGTTTCTACTGGCAACCTGAACAGAGTAAATCTCACTTTTAAGATGCAATCCTTTATTAAGATATAAGCCTCCCAGACTCAGCAGTGCAACATTACTGATATTCCTCTATAGGTTCAAGCTCTACAAGTAGAATGAAGAAAGCAAACAGATCTGTTTTCTTGATCCTCCTGCCAGCAGGGAATTTTTCACACGCCTGGTAGCATGTTAGCACTGTCACATCATCCTTCTCTTTGTGTCATTCTGACTCAGAGGTCTATGAGCAGGGACAGATAAAAAGACCCCAAACAGCACTGTAAAAGATCAAATATACAGTGTTTCCAGCATGACATGCTACTCTAGAAACCTGAAAGATTTTTTGATAACAAGGAAATGGGGTCATATTTGGAAATGTGGCAAAGAGGGATTACAGGAGTGTATAACTTGAACTTCCATCACTTATTGTAAAGGAAAAGGAAAATGAATCCATGGACACACAGCAGCAGTGAGCAAAATTCAGTGATTTGGCACATAGGAAAAACATTAAAGCCATGATTTTGCTGTGGTTTTTTTTTTTTTTTTTTTCCTCCCTTATAGATATCTTCTTCATCGAGCTTGCATTTTACCCTCACTAAAACATATTGCAAGCTTAGCAGTGTGCCCTGTTTATGAATTGAACTTATTTTCTGGCTATACCTTAGCAATCTATGAGTATACGATAAATTGTTCACATGACAAAGCCCTAGCATTTAACTGATTCACAGATTATTTACATCAACAATTTACTATAGCACTCACCTTAAACGTGTGGACTTTGTTCTGTGATTACATGATTGCCAATTTTTAAAGAAGAGGAACACAACCATAGAGAGTGATCTAGCACCTGACCAAGGAACCACTAGCTCAGGGAGAACACTGCAAGAAACTTCTTCATCTGGCTGACACTTAGGAACTAGAGAGGTTTTTTTGAACTATGTCAAAATGCTGAACTTGTGAGTTTATTCACAAAAAATAAAAATACAAGTCACTTTTTGTGATTTGTCCTGGGCATGCTTTGCTCCTGAAAGAGTCAACAACCTGACCTAATTTGCTACCTGTAAATAAATGTAGATCAGTTCAATTGTGTCTAGCATTGTAATGAGCCAAATAAAAATTGGTATAATGGACCAGTATGGCTCAAGAAAGGCATCATGTTTTCCTACAGAAAACAGTACACAGAGCAGCTTTTTGAGCACATTGTGAGAACCCCAGAACACCATTGCACTGTGTAGGACTGGCAGCATCCATGGAAATGTAACATAATTTAAGAGTAAGGCATGCAAGAGGAGAGGGAGAAAGAAGGGTGGGGTGCAGGGTTTGCAAAAGCTCCTTGTCTGCATTTTCAGGGGCTCTGCCAAGTGAAGTAGGTCCTGGAGCCAGACAAGCTTTGGCAGGAGCCAGCATCAGGGGACAATATCAAGGAAGGGAGGAGCAAGCACTAATCAAAACAGAGTAGAGTGCATATGGGTTTCACGTGAGGCCAAGACATCTTTAACCAGGCGGGAATGCTTAGGACACAAAAGACTTTTAATGTTTTTTGCACATGCCGACCCACACACTGGCTGCAGCAGGAGACAAGTGCAGTGTGGAATGCTCTCTGAACATCTGCAGACCAGTCACTGCTCTTCACCAGAAGCACTCTCCAGTCACCCAGTGGGTGGAAGCAGCATAAGCCAAGAGAAGTGAATCCTTCATGGGTACATACCTGAAATAAATTTTCAAATGCTTGGCCAGCTCCTTCTATTAGCAGGCTCTGTTATCTGATCCTTAACGACACTGAGAGCTGGTTTGTGTTTCTCTGGCCTTATATCTGTCTTTACAAGCCATTTGGGAGCCAAGATGAAAGGGTGAATTAACTAACTCACAGCAGCTCCAGGAGATTGGTAAAGGAGGATGTGATCTAACAAGGCTTTCTTCCTCTGTCTATTCTGAGTAGTGATCAAGCAGCTGAATTTCCTCTGAGTATCAAGGTCCAGAAACAAGTATGTCCTGAGAGCACCTGCAGAATAAGAAGGCTAACGGGTAATTTATGGGTAAAAAGATGGGGTTAAATTTAGATTTGGAAAGTCTACTGGGAGGCATCCAGCCAACCATCCTTCTCAAAGCAGGGCTAATAAACTCTGAAGTGAGACTATGACCATTTCTTTTCAAGCTCTGAATATCTCCTAGGATGGGGACACCCAGCCTGCCCAGTGTTCAACAGCCACCAGGAAAAAACCCTGTTTTTTCCTTATAGATTCCTCTAATTTCCCTTTGCTGAAATTTGTGGCTGTTTGCTTCTCATCCTCTTGCTTGCAGGGCCCAGCAGAGTTTGGTTCCCATCTTCTCTACAGCCACCCATTAGGGAGTTGACAGCAGCAATTGATCAAGCACTCCAGGCCCCTCATTGCCTGGACTTGCTCCAAGTTATTGGTATCTTTCATGTGCAGGACACAGGACTCCAGCTGCAGCCTCACCAGTGCTGAGAAGAGAGGAAAAAACTACATTCCCTGAAGCAGGGCAGGGTGCAATTTGCTTGCTAGATGGCCCACTCAATGTGCCAGCCAGCAGGACCCTCACCACCCTTTCTGCACAGACACTACTCTGGGCTCTCCACCCCCTGTTCACAGTCTTGCATAGGGTCATACCATCCTCAGTGGCAGGCTGTACGTTTATTCCCATCAGGGGTTGCCATGAGCTCCAGCTTCTTGAGGTGACCCTGCATGGCAGTACTGACCTCCCAGCCTCCACACTGTATGCTCAGACTCAGGCTATTCTCATCCCAGCATGCTGCACTTTGCCAAGAGTGGGACAAATGTCCAAAGCTTTGGATGGTGGAAATGAGACCCACCACATTTTTCCCATTGGCTTCATATGTCTCTTCAACACATGGTAACTGTGGACCAGCCCCTCCTCCAAAGGAGCAGGACAGGGAAGTTTTTTGCACAATAATGCTACTTTTCTTACAAGAAATTCTTGATGGAGTCTTTTCCTAAGTGGGATGGGGGGAAGGAGGGAAGTGGGGGAGCAGGGACATGTCTGAGGTGAACATTTTCAGTTCCATTTCTGGGAAGTTCACAATGCTTTCAGCTGTCAATGTAAGTACTTTTTTATTATTTATGCATTCTTACAAGTAAAATATTCCCACAAAATATTTGTTGTCAGTTTTAGAAATTTACTTCATAGTCCCTGAGGGTTTTTGCTATACATAGAATTAAAATAATCCTTTTAAAAAACTCCTCCTTAGTAAAAGGTATATTTGTTGTCCATAGTTCTTCTTTCCTTTGAGGCACAGCACCCCTAGAGCAGAAGTTGTTTTCTGCTGGCTGATTTCCTTCGATATTGCACAGTTAGATCTATCATTTCTCCTTTTTTTCACAATTAGTTTCACTTTAGCAGTCCACTCACACTTTCAATATATTTTTGCAATGAAATTTTAAAGAAAAATTCTAGAAATCATAGGCCTGTGATATTTGAGAAAAGTGTTCTAGATCTCAATTTGGCTTTCTTTCTAAGGTGAAATAATACATAGGCAAAACTAATTTCTAAACATAACCAATAGAGATATTTTCCCCTCACAAACTAGCTTAAAAACCTAAGATGGCATGCATTTCACTGCGTCAAAGACAGAACATAAAGAAGTTACTGTCCTCATTTCTCCTTTCTTAAGATGAGATAATGAACCAGACCCATAGTAAAAATAGCTGTGGACCCACTACCCTCTTCTTTAGATCAAGAGGTCCTTTTCAAAAGAGTTCCTTTTCACAGAGTGTAGTTGCAGAAGGATATCAGAATCTGCAAGTATGCTTTTGCTCCGAAATGCTGTCTCCAGTTTACCTGATGGGAGGCTTCAAAAACAGAGATGAAAAAATTATCACGAGCTCTAGGCCTTGACCTGCAGGCATCATCCACTCGGCAGTTGATTTTTTAAGAAAGGTCATTTTGTCTTTGCCTTCAGCTTGCCTTGACATTATGACT
>VZUA01099225.1:5457-16028 GCA_013401035.1 Horornis vulcanius | reverse complement strand
TTTTTTTTTTTTGTGCAGTTTGTTATGGTTCATATTCATATTGTTGCTTTTTTACCCCACTCTCTAAGAAGCTACTGCCACTGATACCTGTGTTTAGCAAACACTGAAGGTTTCTTTATCGTATGCACAGATGATTTTTAAAAAATTGTCATAGGTAGCTATGTCCAGAAATTTAGAACCAAGACCAAACTCCAAGACAGATCAACTTGCAACTATAACAACAATTGCCCTTGCTGTGCAATGATGTTTAAACCATGCAAAATAATCTTTGCAAATGTAGGATATATTGCTTCAGCAGCTGTGCTTTTGAAGATACTGTAGACTTCTTACTGCAAGAATACTGGAAGTTACTTTCATCATACTGTTTGGAAAAAATAGACAAACCTCAGGGATTACTAATGATGTTTAAATAAACCAAAGTGAGCATTCTGGGGAAGGAGTAAACAGCAGCCGTGCTTGAGATCCGACATGGTGATCCAGGTAACGAAAATGATCAATGCCTTCCCAGAGGAGGAAAAATTAGAGAGTGTAGAACTGGAGACACCATACAGTTTAAAATTAATAGAGCCTTAAGCTAAACAGAAGGAAACAACCTCATAAGGTTGTAAGGGAGCTTTTTGCTCACCCTGTGCCATGCCCCTCCTTTCATTGTGCAAGGCTGTTATCAACTTTCATTAGTGACTCTTTTGGCATAAAACTTTTCTCTCATGAAACATGCAGATTTATATGGACAAAAATAAGATTATTAAATTAAAATCCTGGATGCTTGGCAATGAAATATGGCTGAGGAAAGAAAGCACACAAGAAACAATCAAGTCCCTTGGCAAAAGAAGAAGCAAATAAATACTTTGTAGCTGGATAAATGTTATGTTGTGCTAGCTTTCAGGAACATCAGGGGCATAAACTCACAAACTCACAACAGACACAGGAGAGCAAATTATATTCTCTTCTAACTCAGAGGCAACCACATGAAGGTCTAGATTGGGGTCTCATCTTTTCTTTAAAAACATTTATTTTACAGAATTTATTTTACTGAAACATTCACTACATCTGGAACCCAAGACACATAGCCACAACTACTAAGGTGTGGAATGCTTATTGCTTCCCTCCTGAGGGTACCAGCACCATCAGGAGCACAGGAGACATCCCAGACTAGTCTGCCCATACCATGAGAGCTGTTGTATGTGTCTGGAGAGAGGCACAGAGGAGTAACAGACCTCCTCAAATGGAAGAGTGAACTGAACGTGAGTCTTGGCATCTACAGTTGTCTCCACCACCAATTCACAGGGACAGACTTCCATTCTGACCCCTTTCCTGCCTCCTGTTGGGTCTGTCCTTCCAGATCATATTTCCTGTGGTTCTTCTTTGTGATAGATGATCAAAAGGGGGTAGGAAGAAAATCAAAATCAAACCAGGTTAATGCATAAAAGCATAAAGATAATAATCACTTTGGTGAGTGTCATGGCAGGCCCTGCTCTCCTGCAACAAAAGGCTGTGTAAAGCTGGAGCTCTCTTATGGAAAGCAACAAGTCACAGTTTCACAATTTTTCTTCTACTTTGTCCACAATTAGGCAAGGAGGTCTCTCCTTAATTTGGCTTTTAACACAGATGTTCCACTCTTCTCTCAGTACTCCTTACTAATGATGGAAAAAAAGCAGGCCATTAGATTATGGTTGAGAGCATCTGCAAACACCTTCATCTTGAGAAACAAGAAAGGGAGTAACGACAGACAAGGAGGAAAATACAACATGGAGGACTAGAGAGCACACAGTTCTTACAGGAACAGACATGTAACAACACCTGCAAAAACTCTTACATAAGAAATACAGACACAACTTGAGGCAATACCAGCACCAGGGCTGTCTTGACAGTTACAAAGGAAGGAATTGGAAAAGCTGGTTTGCTTTAATTGCATGCAGACAGAATGAAATCCACACCAGCAATTCTATGTACTTAGTGCTTTCAAGAAGTCAAATTACACAAAGCTGAAAACAATTATGAGCCAAATTATTGCAGAGAAAGAATTTAAACAGGAAAAATCTGAGTGATAATTGGGAACTATTTAAACACAATTTACTAAGTGCCCCAAAAGGCACATTCTCCCATTGCACAAAAGATGTCAAGTGGAGTTAAAAACAAAAACAAAACAAAATCACAGAGGGCTTAGAGAGGAAACTAAATCAGCTTTTGCAAAAAACTCCACAAACAATACCACTTCACAATTCACCCAGCAACAAAATATTAAACAAACAAACCCCATATATATCATCATTAATAAGGAAGGAACTGCTGATAACAACTGTATATCAGATACAGCAAGGGCAGATGAAAGGAAACAATGGAATACAAAAGGAGGGGTTGGCTATTGAAATGAGAGCAGGGAGTATTTTTTTTTATTCCTAAGCATATCAGAGGAAAAAGGCCTCCTAAGAGTTGTAATTATTCACTGTTAGATGGTAAAAGCAGAAGATTCATAGAACCATAGTTCTAGGAATCTTTGGTTTTGATGAAGGTCATAATATTTTCAGTGTTCTTAAATCTCTATAAGGAGATTTTGATTTAGAACTGAAGAATGGAGGAAAGCAATGCAACAGTAGAAATTCAATTTATTGCATACTGACCCAAAGGAACACTGCAGTGCCTCTGAGGCAGGCAGCAGGGTCCAGGGGACAGTGCAAGTCAGGGAAGGCGTGGAACTGGACCTTTCCTGGCTGCATGCACAGATCTGTCCAAACCACAGACCCACAGTCAGGCATACAGTGCTCCCAGGGTCTCAGAGGATGCATGTGAGGAGGAAAAGGCCACACTGTCAGCTGTGCAAAGTGATGGAGATGCTCTGTAGGGGATCCCTCCCCTCTGTCACAGAGTTGCCAATCTGTGCACCCTATTTGCACTCCATGCCCCATACCCACCGCAGCACAGACTTTGCTACAAAGCACCTCTGGGCACCGTGGGAGCCCAAAAATCAACACAAGTGTACACAACCAAAGCCATATGTGTTGAACACTGAACCCAGGCCTCTGGACTGCATGCCAGTGCCTGGGTAGCAGTGGATCAGGCAGAGATGGACAGCACACATGGGGCCAGCATGAAGTGGCTCTCACCCTTCATGTCTGTCTGCCCAGCTTGGCAGGACCTGGGACCTTACACAGACACCCTTGGATTTGTAGGCCTTCTGCCAGTTCATTTAGACTCTAATGCAGCCTGATATCCCACCCTTGAAAGACTATTGCCATCAGTGCCCTATGAGAGTCATCTTTAAAGTAACTGAAGTCCAGGCTCCTGTGGTAACTTGACCCATGGCATTTTTGATGATTTCCAAGAAGTTAGGCCATGAGAACAGTGGTTTTCAATTGCTTTGGCAGATGTTATGTGTTTGGCTCACAGCTGGTTGAATATGAATATGCAACATCCTTTTAAAAGGATTTGGCTGAACAACAGGGAGAAATGCTACCAATTTTCATCACCCTGGCAAACATCCCTGCTGTGCCGTGGGTCAGGCAGAGCCATTTGTGGGGAAGGCAGATGGCAGGTGACATTTTCTCTGAAAATCCTGGGAAGGGGAGAAAACTGTAGGCAGGAGTATGTGGTGAGCAAAGGGAACATCCTCCTTTGGCAAAGCAGGAGCTCTTCAACAGAGCAGAAGCTCTTCAACAGAGCAGAAGGTGGAATATAAAGCAAGGTGCTTCTCCCAGCTGCCAAGAGAGGACAGGCAAGGCTGGTATGGCATGGCAGAACTAAGCCTAGGCTTGAAGGAAAGGACCTATTGATAAGGACACAATGAGAGGGAGTGACATTTGTTTACAGACTTTTTTAATTTAACCCCAAATTTCCTTGAAGCTTTCTTGTCATGATTTATCTTCCAGTAAAGCCTGGCCATGCAGTTCACAAGCTCCTCTGGCATATGCACGCACTCATTTTCAGAAAAAAGCACTGATCTTCCAAGAGCACTGCATATCACCCACTCTTCTGACAGCTAACATCACCTCAAGAAAAGGCTCAGAACCAGACCATTTTCACCCATTGCTGAAATTTCACCCTCTCCAGACAAGTTTTTTGCATTGAATACTATTGATAGATAAAGAAAAAAGAAATTCCACTTATGAGAAGCCCTTAAATAATATTTTCATGGCACATTCTTCTCAGGATTTTATATATTTATACATACATACATATATATATATTAACAACCGAAGGATGTTAAGATAGTTGCTGGTTAGAAAAGGAAGACATGAAACCATAGAAGCATTTCTGCAAAACAGAGTTTTGCTGCCTGTTTCTGCCACACTTAAAAGACAGCCCAGAGGGGAAATAGCAGGAAATGACCATTATGTTGGACACAGTGATCTTAAAGGTCTTCTCCAACCTAAATAATTCTATGATTGTATGACCCCACAGTGCAAAGCTGAGGCTGTGGTTGAGGCTGTATCTGCCTGAAGCCCTTGCCCTGGTTCTTCACTGCCCTTGGCCAATAGTGGCCTGTGGATTTCATACAGGCTGGATGCAAGGTCCTTTTTTCCTTTTGTGTACAAGATGGGATTTCCAAATCTTGGTAAGGCATCTGTAGAGATAATTGACAGACATGTACCCAAGCTTGGCTTGATCCAACTTGTCTCTGCCTTTCTGCCCTGCTGGTCCAGGAGCTGCTCCTGCTGCTGCCACTGCACTCCCAGGGGGACCCTTGCGAGGCAGTCGGGCAAACTACTCAGAGGGGCATGCAAGCCCTGCAAACAAGAGGATCTGGGTACATAGCCCTACTTTTGTAAATTTCTACACAGAAATAGAGACTGGAGAACAAACTCACCAATCTTTTATTTGCAACCTCTGTGTTGCTCAAGGAGTGATGCTTCTGGTAGGGTCCCCAGCAGGGGCTTTCATGGCCTTTTGGGATTTTCTTCTCTTCTTATGACAGGTCTCTTCTGTGAGGTCTCTCATCTCAGCCTTGTAGTCTGCCAAAGTCTGCCTCTGTAGTCTGCAACATTTCCCAGAGAAAGACAAAGATGTGTGGGAGCAAAGTAGCTGGGCATCTCTTTGGAAACTGTTCAGACACGCTTCCAGGCTTAAGTTCTATCTAGGCATACAGTTATTTCTCACTCTAAGAATTATTTCAAGGAACACTACTAATGAAAACTTATTACTTTAAAATATACCTTGCATTACTTAATAAAATTTTAGCTGTGAGGCTTTCTCTACTAAAAAGTTTAGAAAAAAATAAGGATTTTAATATCCTCAACTAATCTTCTAAGGTAAGAAACAAAGGGAATTGATTTGAGCCTCTGCACTAAGAAAAAAATCCCATGAGCGGCTGCCTGATTTTTCATATTCTGAGGTCATCTTGTTTTCCCAACACATTACTGGTACATTTGAACACAACAGGTCAAAAATAGACTGAGCTGTATATGTGAAACAGATTAACAGGTATATGAAAAGATGTCAGCTTAATATTTGTATCTTTGGCCTAGATGCTCTGTAGCTCTGGTTCTTTGCCTTGGAGATGTTTTGGTTTTCTGAAATTCCTTTCCCAGGAAACTTTTTGTAAATAAGACATGTTTTTCATTCCTTTCTCCTAGGAGGGACTTCTTGATGCCCCTCTGTCTTGACCAATGTGGTTGAAAAGGTTTGTCCTTGTTTCACCAATCAAATTGGTCTCTGTAAAATAGTATAAAAGGGAGAAACCTCCCAAGAATTAACAGAATTATTCCCTGCCTTCTGAACGTGGAGTCTGGGTTGTTGTGTTTGTACAACAGTGCCAATGCTGCTTAACATTTTACAACTTTAATACCTCTTACACATGTATTTTAACTTTTACCTCATTGAAAAGAGAGATTTTAATTCAACATTTAAGGATTATTTAAGAACCGTTTTAAGCGTTAAGTACTTAAAAATCTTCCGAAGTTCAACATGTAAAGTTTCATTTATACTAGAAATCAGTTGAGATGAAGGTAACACTTAAAATACAGGGTAAAACCATATTGTGTAAAGCACTTGACAGTTAAGTGTGTGGGTTTAGAAGAGATAAAAAGGTTCTTTAACAAGCTTTGAAACTTGTGAGTTAAACCAGCACCAGCAAAAATACTACAGGCCCATATGAAGACAGGAATTAAAATGCCCAAATCAATTTTGCCCTTTTCCCCCCTCCCTCCTTACTTTGCAGAAACATTTTTCTCAACCTCTGGGACCTCAGACCAAGGCTATCTCACCAAAATAAAAAACTTTTTTTTTTTTTTTTTTTTTTTCTGATGGTGTTCAATAATTTGTAATACCAAGCATCCCATCAAGAGACAAAGATTGCTTGCTTTGTTTTTTTTCTGACTGAAAGCTCACTATCTGGTAGATCATGAACTACTATGCTCACTGAACATTAACTACTACTTTGCAGGCACTCTTAGAGATCAGTCTTTGTTTTCTCATTTCCTTTTATATGCTACTTTGGATAATGAGTGAATGTAAGAATTTATTGCATGTGAGCATACTTAAAGAACAAAACAAACCAACAAGAAACCCCCTACTGAATGTATTTTGAAATAAACTTAAGCTAATGGAGCAAAGAATTACTATTCCAGCAAGCAGAAGTTATACAGAAATGCAATAAACATATAATAATTCATAGATGACAGACATAATACATACAAAGATCAAGGTTGTTTAAACTATACATTACCATTCCTGGAAAATCAATCTGCATTGTTTTTAGCACAGGTTAGGAACAGGAGTAATGATTAAGTGGTTTGCCAAGGACATGGTTAGACAGACTTGGAAAATGGGAAACAGTGATTTCTTTCCAAAGGGAACACGAAGGTTACAGCCACAGCTGGTATCGCTATGTGGAAGACTTTGGTCTTCTCTGGTGTAAGAATTCAAACAGATTTTAATACAAAGCCTCCTATTACCAGAGTAACAGGAATTTTCTTAGACTTCAGTCAGGTCTGGGACCTACTCTGAGGCTGCAGTAGCACATGGCAGGCAACCCAAAAGATATGAAAAGATTCACAGTTTGTAAATACTTTTTCCTACATGACAATGTACTTCTCCCCCCAAAGGAAAACCCAATGTTGAAAAATACTTTGCAGCTTTAAACACATGATCAAGTGCCCTCAAAAGTTAAAAGGCACTTAAGTACAGAGATGTCAGCTAAACACATATTTAAGTATCCTGTTGGATTACACATACACACAAATTTGATATGACTGATTGGACCCACATTCCATTTACTGGAATATATTTAAAGCTGTTGGTACAACATATCCATTGTACCCTAGTACAAAATACCCTAGTATTTTGCCAAGAAGTAGTTCTGTGAAGGGTTATGTGTCTATAAAAAAGATTTAGGAAAGAGTAGAGATGATAAGTGTTTTCTCCTTTTCTAGTGTCTGATGTTACTAGAAAAACACTTTTTAATTTCACTATAATTAGAGCTACTTAAGGTCATGTTTCCTCCTCTATTTTCAGATGACAAATTTGTCCAGGCAGCTTCCATACTACAGACTTGTTCCTGCTGTCCCTCAGTTCTGGCTTTCAGAGGCTCTGCAGGCAGCTCAGGTTCCAGCAGATGGTAGATGTGCCTTGCTCCTCCTGTGACCTGGGATGTACTGGGGTGCTGCATTGATGGCTTTGGCATGTTCAGAGCATCCAAGAATCACTGGGTGTGCCACAGTCAGTCTGTCTCCCACTGCACCCATCTTCTCAAATGCCAGGCTAATTCCAGGAGACCTCCCTGGAAATTAACAGTATCAGATGAATAACTTTACTGGTTCTTCCTCTTGATTCAACCAGCCTTCAAGACTCCAGAGTTTTGAATAACTGGCCAGACCAGAAAGAACAAACTAATTTAATATTGTTCAATCTGTTTTGCTGTCCCAGTCAGAAACCATCTATCCTTGCAAAAAAATTATACTGTGTGACATTAAATACTCATTTTCCTAGAAAGGTCTGGAGCACTGAAATTCCTTTTGGTTTGAAAGGATCTTCTTGGGACTGTNAATCTGTTTTGCTGTCCCAGTCAGAAACCATCTATCCTTGCAAAAAAATTATACTGTGTGACATTAAATACTCATTTTCCTAGAAAGGTCTGGAGCACTGAAATTCCTTTTGGTTTGAAAGGATCTTCTTGGGACTGTTTTACACTTATAAATGTACTAATTTGTACAGCTTGGGTAACCAGGACAATGCCAAGTTTAAACCACAAGCAGGACCCAGTGTAAAACTAATATTTTCCCCTCAATGAATTTATTCGTAAATGGCTTGACAATGTTCCAACTAGATAGGAAGAACAAAAAATAATTCACAGTGGAAAGTCATGATCTAGAGATGATCCAGCATAAGACTAGGATGAAAGGCAGGAAGGGATAAAGCACCTTTCAAAGGGAAATACGACATTTTACATTGCAAACAGAGAGCATCAAAGAAAACACAGATGAATCAGATAATAGCAGGAACTTTTTCATTCAAATGCTAACATTTTGAAGAAGAGATCCTGCATACACTGACACTTGCAGAGAAGTGCTGCAAATATGGCTTCTTCTGTTCTTACAGCCTTGAAATTATATCCACTGAAAATGCAAAAAAAAGTGATCAGAAAAAAATGGCATTGCCTAAAATGGGCTTGTGAGGATTCAGTGAGAGGCTCTTCAGCTGGTAGTAAGGTGTGAAGCAGCAAAGAAAATGTTTGTTGAAGAAACAACACTTTCAAGAACCAGGCCTTTGGGAAAGAGGAAGAAACTGCCACTGAAAACAAGGGACATTTGCTAAGGCAAGAATAAGATCATCTAACAAGGACTTTCCATTAATTGTGTCAGGTGTGATGGAAGATGCAGAAACCGCATTTCTGTCAGGCCCACATCTCCTCAAGGCTGCTTGTTTGCTTTCACAAAAGTGGCATATACAGGACTTACTAGTGTATAGATGTCCAAATATACACCCACCATTTGCATCTTCTGCTTTCTCCGGACTAGAAGGTCTATTGATGCATCTGTGAAGGTCCCCTCCAAAGAGAACACTGGGCAGACCATCACTTGTATTTATTGCACTTGCTGGGCCCAGATTTTTACCCAATCATTATATGAGTTGAAATAAGTCCATGGATACAAAGGTTGTTGAAGGTAGGAGATCACACAAATGATGCAATCACATCATTGGGTCAGAAATATGTGTCAATCCTGAGAAGAGTTTTTCACACACAGAGCATTTCCAGCAGTTGCATTAAACAAATACCTGGACTTTGGGAGCTGCCGAAATGCTTTGCTGAATAGAGCTGTGCAGTGTCAGGACATTAATTTTCAGGCTTACAAGTAAGGAATCTTACTGGAGTCCCGAGAAACAGTCAGCACCATTAAAAATCAAGTCATGGCTAATTGAGCAATTAGGTATTCAGGCCACTGCCTTAAAATGATTATTTCAACACATGCAAAGTCCTCCAGCTTTGGACTGAAGCTCTCTTAAGCAGGAGAGAAACATAGAATCATAGAATGGTTTGAGATGGAAGGGAACTTTAGAGATCATCCCCCTACAATGAGCAGGGACAGAGCTTGCTAGAGGAAAGCACAGCAAAACAGAAAGTTTCTTAGCTCTGGCCCACTGCAACTGGTAACACAGCTCTGTAAAGAAATCCTCTACAGACACCCTCATTTCTGCTTTTCATGAACACCAGTAGAGGTTCATTCTGTTAACACCTGACAGCCCCTTAGCTGAGCCCCCAGTCACCACTTTTGGGAGCAGCCCCTGGATGAAGTACCAGGGGATGGGCTGAGCTGAGAAGACACCTGTGCCTAAGTGGTAAAGATGTACTTTTGGGTGGCAGTGCATTGTTTAACCAACTTGGCTGCCTCATAGCACTACAGGGCAAACCTGCACCAATATGGGTAACCAGACTAGTTTGAAGCATTAGTAAAGGTGATCTAAAACAATCAGGCTTCTTTGTGACTTAAGAAGATAAGGGATGTGAAGGATCATCTCACCTAATTCAATCTGTCTCAAATGAAAATATCTTTAGTCCCCACTAGATCATCTCATTCACTCTATCACTAATTTCCACTCTTTTTGTTGTTTTTTTTTAACTAGGCATATTCTGTGTTCCTTCCTAACCCATTTCCAAGTAAAATGAGCCACATAAGTAGAACTCTAGCTTTTAAGTCCTTTAGTGAAATAAACTGTTTTTTCTCCTCCTGAAGCAGGTTAGAGGGAAGCAATTCTGCAGGCACTGAGGAAAAAATAACCCTTGCCAGGAGAGAAGACAATAAATTCTTCAGCCAGCTCAGTGCTGCTTAGAGTCTGTGTCCAAAACCCATGAATATCACATGATCTGCTTCTGCCATACCACGAAATTTAACATTGGGCTGGAGGTGGTGCCTTGTTAAACCACTCTAGGAAGTCCCTCCCACAAGACTATATCCTTAGGCAAAAACTAGCAAAGTTATTTGGGGATGGACTGAGTGGCTGCTGAAGAATTATTATGTTTGTGCAAGCTTTATTTGCTAGAGTACATTTAATTATGAGAGAGAGTAGAAAATACAGTCCTCTCTATGGCATCCATATTATGAAACTAGAATTAAGCAAGGGTACCCAGGGCATAAATG
>VZUA01099211.1:19143-29530 GCA_013401035.1 Horornis vulcanius | reverse complement strand
CGGGGGCACACCAGCTAGCCGCACTGCCAACAGCTCCCGAGGCAGCTCGGGCGTGCCGCGCCCGGGCGGAGCAGCCAGGAAAGGCCGCGGGGCGGGGCCGGGCGCTGCCGGCGGGTGGAGTGCTCGGAGTTTCGATTGGCCACGCCTGGGCGGGGAGCGGCGCGGTCGGCGGGCGGTTGGTCGGGGCTGGCGGGGCTGCCGGGCCGGGCGGGGCGGGGAAGGAAGAGCGGCGGTGCCGCCCCAGCACCGGCACCGCAGCCGCGGGCAGCAGGTGAGCACAGCCCGCCAGGCCCGCGCCGCCCGCACCGCTCTGCGGCCCCCTTGCTCCGCGAGCCTTCTCCGGCCTGCCCGGACAGGCCCCTGATAGCGGGCTGGCGGCGGCTCTCCGGGAGTCGCTGCCCACCGCGTCCTCCCCGTCCCATCGCAGGTGATCTCCGGGTTTGCCATCCCAGGAGACGAAAGGCGGCGGTGTCCCCTTCACACACGGGCTGTCTCCTGCGCTGAGGTTGGAAGGGAAGCGTGTGTGTCACGCAGTTATGTTTGAATTGCGGGTGTTTTTGCAACCTGGGTGTGTTATCCAGGTGCCCGGGAGTAGTGTCTGTGTAAGAAGGAGTGTCCGTATGCTTCTGGCAGTTGTGGTCAGTTTTGTGGGACGCAGGGTGTCCCGGCGCTGCTCTGGATGGAACAGCACTACGTGTGGGGAGGGAGGCTCCCAGCCACCCTCGTTCTCCGTATTTTATCGGTGATGAGTTGGTGATTGCTGAAGCTGCAGCTTCGAGTGGATTTAGGTACCCCGTGACTGTTGGTGAGGATCCTGTGAGGAATGGACTCTGATGTTCTGCTTGTTGACCCGTATGTGCACCTTGCTCTCTCGTTTCCTGTATTATATAAAGAACTGACTGTTTCTTGCGGTGGGATGGAGGGAGTGTTTTCCTTTTAGTGGCATAACTAAAGCATAGAAAGGCTGATAGCTACCACAGCTATTGTGTTGTAAAGCACAGAAAATCTAGGTGTTTCTGTAGCTAATGCCAGGTACAATGTTATTCTTTTCAATAGTTTGAATTAGACCAATACTGGTGTGACAGAAGCAGTTATGGGGTTTTTCCCCCTTGAAACAGAAGTTTTTATTTTTCTGTAATCACACACACACGTATATATATTTAATGCAAGTTCAGAGACTTGCTTGTAACTCTTATCTTGCCAGGCATAGTCAGTTGCTGAAATATGAACATTGTTTCCTACAAAACTGTTTGACTTCATAGTAGCATTTTAATGTGGTAGTGTGTGTAAAGGTACACCCTTGTTGTATGCTCAGCATTTAAAAAGCAAACTATTAGTTACCTTAAGATTGAAGAATTTTTTCTTCAGGCAAATTTACCTGAAGAGTGTGTTTCAGGGAAAATGTTCCATGAGGTCTAATGTTTAAATCCAATCAAATCACCTGTTTGAATAATACTGGTGGAATGAACAATAACAAAACATACCCTGATTTACGGGGGAGAGGCATGTGGAGAGCCTTATATAAAGAACCTGGCCAAAGTTTTTCTTGAAACTTAGTAAATGATGCCTCTCTGCTTTCTTTCCTGAGGATATGTGAATAGCAAAAGAATCTCTGAGCTGAGTTTCAGAGCAACAAGCAGAAGTCCACTGAGAAGTCATGTGAATGACTTGCAGATACCATCTTTTCAGCATTCTTTGTAGGCACAGGCAAACCTTACCACATGAGCTGCCTGCAGCTTGTTAGCACTTTCAGTGTCACTTGCTGATCACATTGATTTTCTCTGGACTACACAGATTTCTTTTAGTGTGGCTTGGAGCTTGGAAGAAAATATTCTAGTCAGCAATACATGCCTGTAAGTTCTAGGGAACAATTGTGGGAGCTGGAAATTGTTATTTCATGAAGAAGTGTGTATCAGCTGCTAAGCAGGAAGTAGGCTCATAAGGGGTTTTGATCCTTGGCACAGGTAAAAATCAGCCGTCACTCATAGGTTCCATCAACTCCCTATGTTCCTACTCTGTCAAACATTTCACTAAATCTTGCCTAAACAAAGATGAAGGAAGTAAGCACCTTAGCCTAGCAGGCTAGAAGTGCAGGCTGAGTGAGGTGTTGTGAAAGAAATTGGGTGTCTGCTCAGCTTAAAGAGTATGGGTTGGAGAAAAGTATGACTCTTGGCTGTATGGAAGCTTTGGTACACAGAAAATAGGGTTTACCAGTATGGCTTCTCCTAATTTACAAAGTGGTTTGGGATTTTTTGTTTGTTTTTCCTTAATGGAGCTGCTCCTGAAAATGAGGATGTTTTGAAGGTGTTAGATTTGACAAGTAAACCACAGTTCAGGTTGCTTCCCTGGTAACTTGCACAAGGGTCTGTATTGTAATGCAGAGGGGAGAGAAACAGCTTAATTAAAATTAATCTTTCAGCCCTGTTTTTGTTTGTAGTTCATTCTGCTTCTCATTCTGAAGTTATCCTGGCCAAACAACAGGTCTACCTTGTGCTTGCTCAGGCATGCCTGTTTTCAATTTTGTTGCAAGGACTGCAGAAGTCACAACATGAGGAGAAGAGCTGTCAAAAGTTAAAACTTCTGTGTGATATGCCTGCAGAGTCTCCATTTGAAAACTTCAAGTTCTCATAAACCTCTACTGGAGTGTGTCATCAGTGTAGTGGTTGTTTCCTTTGTTGCTCTGTATGTTTAACTAGGCACTGAATTACCCTCTGCAGAGAGGCTGCTCTCTCGTTAGTGCCTGGACAGGGGACATGGGCTCCTCTGGCGCTCTAGATCTGTGNGTAAAGCACAGAAAATCTAGGTGTTTCTGTAGCTAATGCCAGGTACAATGTTATTCTTTTCAATAGTTTGAATTAGACCAATACTGGTGTGACAGAAGCAGTTATGGGGTTTTTCCCCCTTGAAACAGAAGTTTTTATTTTTCTGTAATCACACACACACGTATATATATTTAATGCAAGTTCAGAGACTTGCTTGTAACTCTTATCTTGCCAGGCATAGTCAGTTGCTGAAATATGAACATTGTTTCCTACAAAACTGTTTGACTTCATAGTAGCATTTTAATGTGGTAGTGTGTGTAAAGGTACACCCTTGTTGTATGCTCAGCATTTAAAAAGCAAACTATTAGTTACCTTAAGATTGAAGAATTTTTTCTTCAGGCAAATTTACCTGAAGAGTGTGTTTCAGGGAAAATGTTCCATGAGGTCTAATGTTTAAATCCAATCAAATCACCTGTTTGAATAATACTGGTGGAATGAACAATAACAAAACATACCCTGATTTACGGGGGAGAGGCATGTGGAGAGCCTTATATAAAGAACCTGGCCAAAGTTTTTCTTGAAACTTAGTAAATGATGCCTCTCTGCTTTCTTTCCTGAGGATATGTGAATAGCAAAAGAATCTCTGAGCTGAGTTTCAGAGCAACAAGCAGAAGTCCACTGAGAAGTCATGTGAATGACTTGCAGATACCATCTTTTCAGCATTCTTTGTAGGCACAGGCAAACCTTACCACATGAGCTGCCTGCAGCTTGTTAGCACTTTCAGTGTCACTTGCTGATCACATTGATTTTCTCTGGACGACACAGATTTCTTTTAGTGTGGCTTGGAGCTTGGAAGAAAATATTCTAGTCAGCAATACATGCCTGTAAGTTCTAGGGAACAATTGTGGGAGCTGGAAATTGTTATTTCATGAAGAAGTGTGTATCAGCTGCTAAGCAGGAAGTAGGCTCATAAGGGGTTTTGATCCTTGGCACAGGTAAAAATCAGCCGTCACTCATAGGTTCCATCAACTCCCTATGTTCCTACTCTGTCAAACATTTCACTAAATCTTGCCTAAACAAAGATGAAGGAAGTAAGCACCTTAGCCTAGCAGGCTAGAAGTGCAGGCTGAGTGAGGTGTTGTGAAAGAAATTGGGTGTCTGCTCAGCTTAAAGAGTATGGGTTGGAGAAAAGTATGACTCTTGGCTGTATGGAAGCTTTGGTACACAGAAAATAGGGTTTACCAGTATGGCTTCTCCTAATTTACAAAGTGGTTTGGGATTTTTTGTTTGTTTTTCCTTAATGGAGCTGCTCCTGAAAATGAGGATGTTTTGAAGGTGTTAGATTTGACAAGTAAACCACAGTTCAGGTTGCTTCCCTGGTAACTTGCACAAGGGTCTGTATTGTAATGCAGAGGGGAGAGAAACAGCTTAATTAAAATTAATCTTTCAGCCCTGTTTTTGTTTGTAGTTCATTCTGCTTCTCATTCTGAAGTTATCCTGGCCAAACAACAGGTCTACCTTGTGCTTGCTCAGGCATGCCTGTTTTCAATTTTGTTGCAAGGACTGCAGAAGTCACAACATGAGGAGAAGAGCTGTCAAAAGTTAAAACTTCTGTGTGATATGCCTGCAGAGTCTCCATTTGAAAACTTCAAGTTCTCATAAACCTCTACTGGAGTGTGTCATCAGTGTAGTGGTTGTTTCCTTTGTTGCTCTGTATGTTTAACTAGGCACTGAATTACCCTCTGCAGAGAGGCTGCTCTCTCGTTAGTGCCTGGACAGGGGACATGGGCTCCTCTGGCGCTCTAGATCTGTGCTAGTAGCAGGTGCCTGTGGTCAGTTGGGTGAATGTCTCTCCTCTGGGATCTAATGAGACACTTCCTGCTCAGAAGACTGAAGAGGTTCTGTTTCACCACCCCGTGTGTAATGTGTGTTGCTGACCTCTTCCCAGGGCACCTGAAATGGCTGCAGATGACAAACGCTCTCCGACACTGGACTCTACCAGTGACCTACCTCGTTCTCCCAGCAGCCCCTCTCATCTCACTCACTTCAAACCCCTGACTCCTGACCAGGACGAGCCTCCTTTTAAATCAGCTTACAGTTCTTTTGTAAATCTCTTCCGTTTCAGCAAAGGTGAGTGCTGGGGGGATGTGTGGGCCTGGGTTGTGCCTGCTGTTTGCTGCTTGTAAAAACACCTCTGGACACAGGAGCATAATTCAAAGGGCTGATGTCATTTATTTTGTGAGGAATGTTGCATCTTGATTTTGGGTGGTGTAGTAGAGCTTTATTATGAGGGAAGATAGCCAGCATCTTGTGGCTGCCTGTGAAAGTCAAAGATGAGCCAGTTAGCAGATAGTATTGTATAGATTCTTAGCTTGACATCAGTATGTATGATTTTTTGGGGGGCTGAAAGTAGGAGTAACCCTTTGTTAGCCTGTATGAGCCAAACGTGTGCTTGTCCTTCAGTGCAAGTTCTTACTTCAGACTTCGTTCACCCCTCACCTCCTGTGCATCTCATACCTGCAGCTGGGTGACAGCTGAGCTGCATTAAAGCAGGAAGTCCACGCTTAATTTGCATGGCTTAGGTGTTCCCCATCAAGAAGTCTGAAGTGTTGTGAAAGTTTTGTATATGAAGAAGTATAACTTGATTTTGGCCTTTGTGCTGCATGTGTCATGAAATATGTTCTCAGTGGGCAAACTCTGAAAGAACTGTGTGAGTTCCTTTTGGTTTCAAAGAAAGATCCTGCAAAGAGTGGTGAATGAATGCACCTGGGTTTTGTGCAAAATCTGTGTATCCTTTTACTGGAGATGGCACACTGGTCAGCTGCTTTTGTTTAGTCTGTTCATTATCCAGCTCTGCTAAGCATACTTAGCAATGTTTGGGCTGGGGGAAAAAGAGCCAAACAGCTTTTTTTGTGTAAGCAAACTGATCTGTTCAGACTCTTCTTATGCAGAGTGAAAAATAATTACTTGGTATAAATGCTATTAGTTTGCATAGTAGAATAGCACCTGTCATTGCTAATTTATTGAAAGTAGCATAAAATGTGGTCAATATTGGCTTCACTTGTTTTTTTTCTGACAAATGTAGCTGGAGTCAGCAAAGTCTTTTGTTAAGTGAATGGGAAAACAGCCTTGAAACAACACATGAAATGTGCATCTTACTGGAATCAATGAGAACCTGTCTATACTTGATCTGTTGATGGAAATTAAAGGCTGTGGTAACTTTAATGTGACTTCAGTACTGGCTTGTAAAATAACTGAAAATCTCTTTTCAAGGCAGAAGCTGATAGTCAAGTGTAGTTATTCTATTTAGCAAGAATAATGAATAACATTCATATTCAAGAATAATCTGCCAGTTTTTTTTTGACAAAGTTTACACATTGGGAATTTCTGAAATAACCTGAGTCTTGAAGACAGCCTACTGTCCTGTTTCTATGATGTGTATAGTACTTTAAAAATTCATTTTTGTTTTGTTTTGTTTAATCATGGTCCAAAAGAGCTATTTGTGAGAGGTTTTTTTTTTTTTTTTTACCCTTAGCTTTGCATGTACTACTGGTTTTCTTTATCATGTCTGAACAGGTGGTTTCTTGCTTTTTGTCAACTCTAGATGATGGCAGGCTATCATCCCCGGCAGAGAGAGCAGAGGCAGGACAGAGTGATCCACAAGCATTGAGTGGTGGCTGGTCCAGTCCTCAGCATCCCACAAGGGCTCAGTCTCTGAGATCACCAATTCCTTACAAAAAACCACTGACTGGTGAGCTGCAAAGAAGATCTTCTGCAACTCTGGGTAATTTCAGCTCTTTGTTCTATAAGGCAATGTTGTGCTAGCCAGGATGCTTCAGGGTGAGGTGGAAGGATGTGGGCAAAGGTTCATTGAATGTATAGATTCATAGCAGAATTTAGTATCATGCTACACTGCTTCTGTTAGTGAGGTTGCACTTTAACCCCATAACCCTCCACCCTTTTTGGTATTCCAGCAAGACAGCTTCTTGTTGGGGCTCTGCTCTTTTGATTGGAAAACAATCCGGAACGGAAGAGGCTGTCCAAAACACATCCAGTGTTGTAAAGTCACCTGAACTTTGATCCTGAACATTTCTGCTTTGTCTTGGGAGACTAGTTTCTTAACCTCCATGTACTAACTCTAACTTTAGTGCTTAGTCTGGATGTATTTGATGTTTGTGCCTTCAAGGGAGTTGTAAATGAAGGTTTTTGCTTATAGTTGTTTTGAGAATTGAATAGGAAGTTGTGCTTAAGATTTTTTTTTTCAGTCCTGCCTAACCTTGAAACTATTGTCAGATTCTGAATCTTTTAGCTGGTATGTGAATTGATTGTGATTTCAAAGGTGTAATGGCTTCATGAAAATGTGGAAGAGCTAGGAAGTAAATTGCAGGGGTTCCTGTTGAGATCTGAGAGATTACTGTTGGCTGTTAGTGATAGCCTTGAGGAAACTGCTAAGTTGGATAACAATCTTGTGCAAGACGGTATTTCCAAGAGTGTGGTACCTAGTGCAAGCAAATCAAATCCTAAATGTTGTTTATGTGTATGGGGATTTTAGAAACTTTTTAGAAAATTTAGAAAACTCTTTAGAAAGAGTTTTTTAGTGTCATTTCGGTAGCCAGGCAAAGGTCTAGTACAGAGGACTAGCATTTTTACCAAAGTCATTTGCATGCTTAGTTAAACATTTTCATCATCTTCCTCCTTGCCCTCTAGTACTGCTTGATCTTTTCAGTTGTGCTTCTTCCAGTAAACCAATTAAGGGGTTTAACTAATTAATTTTTGGGTTTTGTTTTGTTTGCTTGGGCTCTTTCTTAAACAATTATCTCAGATGTCTCAAGAACAGCCATGTGCTCTTAGCAGGATAAGCCAATTTACTTTTTCTTTGTATCTCTTGTAAATCACTTGGAATTTGGCTGGAGATAAGATGTTAGAAACCTTCAGGTGAGGTTTGTTGTTCAATGCTCAGAAGGCAGAAATAATCTTGCTGTTTGACTTCCACTGGGATTAGGTATCCAGGGAATAAGATTTAGCTTAAGATGTGTGGGAGGAACTGTTTTGGTATTATTCCAGGTCCTTTTCAGGACCTTTGTTCATGTCTCTGGGTTTGGATGCAAGTATGCTTAGAAAAATGTGATGATGAATTAGCCTGTAAAGAAGTAAAGTTAGAACAAGCAGGAATTGCTGCTCACTTTTTGAAGAGATTTCTGTGGTACTGTGTGCCAAAGGGCCTGACTTGCTATTGAGTATTTTCCCCCAAACAACCTTGGTACTGTAACAAACATGAGCTCTGTGTAATGCATGTAGAAGTGTACTGGATTGGTGAGAAGATTTGGGGGAGTTTTTTAGGCCATCTCACTTTGTTTGAAGAGGGGGAAAATACTTTCTTTTTCCTTCTCTAAAAACCAGGTGTTGGGATTTTTTGAAGCTAACTTTAGAAAATTATTTTTCTTTCCTTTTTTTTACCTTAAAAGGTGCTGAGTAATCAGGTCTTTGAGGATTTTCTTTGAGTACTGGATGATTTTATTTCTGCTATTGCAGCTGATGCTGGCCTGCATAAATAATTTTAGAAATTATTATCATATCTAAGTAGTGAAAAGTAGGAAAATAAGTGGTGAGATTTATATAAACATCTAGGTTGGTAGGTTGGGTCACCCACTGACTTCAGTGACAGTGAGGTGTCTAAGTTTTCTTGTAGCCCTGTGACTGCAGGCCTGTAAATGTCTCTCTAGGTTTTGCCATTACTTAGATACTTAATAACGTGGGCAAGTGTAGGCAGGAAAATATGTAAGCACTTCACAAAGGTCTCTCTAGCCTAATTTATCTTAAATAATGTATCAAGTTAAGCAAACTGAAAGGAAAAAATAAAAGGCTGCTGCCTGTGCCTCTAAATAGCGATGAAATGATGTTGCTCCTGAAGATGCTGACTCTCACCACTCATCTGTGCTTTAGCTTGTAGTGTCTGTGCAGCAGATCTTTTCATTGCTCAGGGATTGTGCTGCCTGACAACTGCAAGTGCAGAACAACATGGAAGGAATGGTGGCTTTTGTAGGACGCTGTCTGGCAGCAGTTTTGTAGGGTTTCAGTTCCGTGCTTCCTTCAGGACTGCTTACACAAAAACATTATATCATCTTCATACTGGCTTTTGTGAAAATAGGAGGAGCTATTGGATGCCTGGCTTATATCAGAGATGCTCTGAGGGTTGTGTGGCTGAAGGACCAGTGCTGAGAGCCTGCAATGGCTTGTGTGGCCTCTCTCTTGGGTAGTCTGTTGCAGCATCGTGTGCTGTGGCAGGTGCCACAGAGCTGGTGTCACTGCCAAGGGATGGTGGGCCCAGCTGGTTGTGTTGGACTGTGTGTGCTCTGCTGTCAGAGGAAGGCTTTTGAGCTGCTGCATTAAACCAAAATAGTCCAATAATGAGACTATTGTCACTGAGATAATGTCACAGCTTGCAAATCCTGTTTAAGGAGAACTGGAAATGCTGACTGCTGAAGAGGGAGCATGAGTAGTAAAAGCAGTTCTTGCTTGCTGCCCTGTCACGCAGGATAATGCTGTTAATGCTAGACAATTGTAGCAGCGTGGCAGTAATGGGGAATGGCAAAGGAGCTTAGCAGGAGCAGGGAATGGCCAGTGATCATATATAATGGGAAGAAGGCCTCAGGAAAGCATGTGGTAGTTACTGGAAACCATTGTGGAGCGTGAGTTATTACCAGAACATCTTTTCTAATCAAAAATATTTTGGAACATGAAAATGCATGTTATAAAATGAAGTTAAGGTCGATTTTCCTACTTTTCTTGGCAGTACTTTTTATGGCAGTGACTTGAGGAAGACATGATGTTTGAACTATGGTGGTGAGCTTGAATATGAAATTTTATGCCACGGCAGCAAGTAAATAAAAACCAATTAATTTTGTTTGTATTAGCAAAACTGTGGCATCTCTGGCAGGGGTATTTTTTTATTGTTGAAACTGCCTTGTGCTAGTATATAGTCAGCTCTCCTATAAGCTGAATCTTTAGGTTGCAACAAAGTACTTCTTGTGGTGTTTTTGCTTTGCCTTGCCTTTCACTGTAAAATGAATGCTAAAATACTATAGAGTCATGAAATTCTGTAAAAACATATTTCTATAATTCAGAGTTTTTTCCTAGGTTTTACCAAGGATCGGCAACCATAAATATGTATAGGACAGATGATGTTTACTGTTGAAATTAGTTAACTTTTTTTTGCTGTAGAAGTTAAAAATTAACTTATAATAATGCAGTTTGGATCAGAGGATTGATACATGGGAATTGTTTTTGAAGGATGGTGTTTTAGACAGTGTTTCCTTTTCTGCAGGAATGATAACTTCTTACCTTCTTGCTGTGCTGTGTGCTTTTCCTAAGAAAGGGCGAAATTTCATGATTGAGAAGGAAAAGAACCAACTGAATTTCAATCTGATTATCAGTCAGCTTCTCTAGTGTAAACAGGTTGGCCAGGAGCTGCTACTGCTGATGGCATGTTTTTTCTTACATAGGTGACATCCTTCTGACATTGTTTTATGGAACAGAGAAAAGGGTTTTTAACTAACAAGCACCAGTGTGGAGTTATCTGTGATATTTCCTCAGCGCTGTGTATGTTTGTTTTTTAAAAGTCACTT
>VZUA01099211.1:4677-19062 GCA_013401035.1 Horornis vulcanius | reverse complement strand
GGTTTTTAACTAACAAGCACCAGTGTGGAGTTATCTGTGACATTTCCTCAGCGCTGTGTATATTTGTTTTTTAAAAGTCACTTGCCTAACAAGATTTATTGGTAGCTGGGCAGTAGATCTGATAATTCTTTGAATTGGAAGCAACATTCCTGGAAAGGAGATACTCTTGTATTCAGAGGAAATACCAGGAAGTAAACGCTTAGGTCTTGTGATAGAATTAAGGAGGAGCCAGAGGCTTCTCTGGTATTATCAATGTCTTCTTGAAATATTGAAGTCCCCTTAATCACCCTAAAATACTGAACTTTGTACTGCCCAAAAGTCTGTTTGATTTTTAAAAAGAAATCAATTGCAAGTGGCTAGTTACAGAAATGGGTTTCTTTTCTTAAAAAAGAAAATGTACATTCTTTGTTGTACACAGCAGCAAAGCGTGGGCTGATTGCCTAAAAATACTTGCTAAGAAGCTGAAGAGGAGGCATGGAATCCCACGGTTTTAGTCACATTACAGGGAGGGTTTTGGTCTGCTGCACACGGAGCAGTAGCGTCGCTGCTACTGCACAGCAACAGTTAACGGGCTTCAGGCAGAGCTGTCAGCAGTGCTGCTGACACCAGGGATAGCTCAGGCAGTAAACAGAGCAGCCATGTCTGTTCTTCCTCTACTAGGGGCAAGCTAAATAAAACACTAGTCAGATGGAGAGCAACGAAGCTGGTAAGAAACTTTAAACTGTTCAGAAAGTTGTTGATCTAGGAAAGAGACTCTGAAAGTGTTTAAGTGTTTAGGTAAATAGAGAGCTGTGTTTTCTAATCTTTCTGGAGAGAAGGAGCCCATTTGTAACTTGTTCAGCAATGCTTCGAAGTAAAAGAAATTGGCTGCATTACATTCTTATTCAGAAGTCTCTGCTATGGTTAATCAAGAATGGCTGTACAAGTTCTCAATAACCTGATGTTTTTCTTAGAAAAAAACAAACCAAACAAAAAAAGCCCTAAACCCCTTAAAAATGTGAACTTCTGAATGCATTTTATTCTGAATTACTGTTTTTAATAGGAATAGAGCAATGGAATCCTGATTTGCTGTAGTAATTTATAAATAAGTTCAGGTTAAAGCATTGACTTTTACTACTCCTAGAATTAATGTGTAGTAATTTCATACAATAAAAGTATATTGTAATAATTATTTTGTAAGCAATTAGTATCCTAGAGGGCATTTTAAAAATGAGACCTCAGTGCTTTGTTACAGACTACTACAAGCTTCATCTAGTAGGTTGAAAATCACTTCTTTGAAAGATGTTTTCTTTCTCAGAGAACTTAAATGGCTTCTTGTAAACACAGAGGGTGGTATTTAAAATGTCAGTCACAGCAAACCGTCAAATCCGGCATCAGAAGTTCCTTTGGGAGGAAAGGAATGCAAGGGCAAGAAGCCATACACATTGTAACTTTGTAAAATGTTCATATACCTGCATGTTTTTCCGTCTAATGGGGCTTTGTGTTGTGATGTGAATGTTGATGTATCATGGAAGAAATGAATCTTGTTCTCTCTTCCCTTCCAGACAGCCGAAGGAAAGTAGAACCACCTCTTGGAGGTCATGATCCTCGAACTGCAGTTCAGTTAAGAAGCCTCAGCACTGTTTTAAAACGCCTCAAAGAAATCATGGAGGGGAAGAGCCAGGTACTTCTTTTGAAGGATTTGTAGGCCAAACCATCTAGAAAATTAACTCTTTACTGGGCTTTTCTGAGCTTTGTTTTTAGATACATCATGGGAATTTTTTTTTTCTGGATGTTTGAAGGATGATTGAATAAACTCAAAAGCATTGTGTGAATGTAGGGGAAACAATTTCATTGGATGCTGACTTTTGATTTGCCAAACATCTGTCATGTTGGGGGAGTGAATCATTGCATTTACTTGGCTTCTTGTGCTTGCACCAGATGGACTCCTTCCCACTTATGTGTTACCCAGTCTAGTGAAAATAAAACCCTGATAGTTTTCTCCGTAGAAGGCTAACCATGGGCAGTGAAACACATTAACTGTCACAAATAGTAATGAGAGTTCTTGGAGTGGTTTAAATCTACTTACTGTGGTACTGATTGGTCAGCAATATTTGCTTGAAAGGCACACCCCTGTTGATCAGATTTGGATAGACAAGAGTCTGGTGGTTGCTACTGACTTGCTGATTTCACCTCCATCCGCTCAGTTGGACCATACCTTTAAGAAAAGGCTCTAGTTGAGGAAAGAATCCAAAACTATTTATAAGGGAGGGTATAAATAGCTATGTCTGTGGGCAAGACATGAACAGTCAAAAGTACATTTGATTAGACTGGTAGAGGAAAAAAAGGGTTTTGGCTTGATAGCTTTTATAGGGAGGCTTTGAATAAACTTACTTAGCTTCCAGTGCTATTCTACTTGAAAGACTAATCTTGCTTTGATAGAAAGGGCAAGATTTTTGAAAGTGAAGCAGAAGCCTTTCATTTCAGTAAGCAGGGCATTGAGTGTGCCCCTTACTAATATTTCAGTTTGTGGCAACTTCTGAAGGCCCTAGAGATTTTCAGATGTATTGAAGCTACTGGAGAAGTGCTGAAACAGACAGGATACAGCAGTAAATGAATATGGCCAGGTCTTCTGGAAACAGTGTTAGTTGTTAGCATGTTGACTTCTGTAAAAAAGATAATGCATCACTGCCCTTGACTGCAGCCATGTTTTGCTTGAGTCACTTCAGGCAACAGTTTGTTCCTGCTGTGGACTTGGCCTGTCTCTACAGGAAACCTCTTTACTTTCATAGAAAGCTTGTGTCAGATTCTGGAAGGTGCTGTTCTAATGAGCCTCCACTGCTGAGGCCGTCCAGACTTCTCTTCTGAACCCTCTGTCATGACAAGAACAGCCTGAAGGAAGGCGGAGATTTGGGAGGTGTCACCAGTGGTGGCTGGGTTTCTGGACACATAGTCACATGCAAGTGGGGCACAGCACTGGTGTTTGGAACAGCCCCTCTCTATGTAGTAGATCCAGAGACCTGGCTTATCATGCAGAATTGCAACAAAAACTGTTATATGGTATCCCCTGCAGCTTTGCAGCAGTTTCTTGGCAAAGCTCTTCACTGCAGCTTTCCTTGCTTGAAGCTGAGTGTTTATCTTAAAAAGTTCTAGGTTCTCTAAAACACTGGACTGTCTTGAGCATTCTTCAGCCTCTTTCTGTGCAGGTTTTCTTGGGTGAGGGCAGCATGGAAGTGTTGTGTTGTTGATCATAACTGCTTTGGTCTCAAAATTGCTCTAGCAGCTATGTCAGACTTTACTTGGTGAATATCCAAAAATAAATCCCAATTTAAAATAAAACCCAATGAGGTTTTTTGATTATGTGGAAATGAGAGCATGGATCACCTTTCTTTTGTGTGATTACTCTCTTCTCTAATGGTTTTGAGAAAGTACTTGCAGCAGTTTCTCTTCCTAAGAAAAACCTGGAGTATTTAGTCCCTCTGAAAAGGCTTTTTGCCAGAACTGAACTCTAGCAAAGAGTGTTGCACAGCCAGGGCTGTCATGTGACCATTAGCAGTTGTCTCCATCCATGGCAGTTGCAGCTGGTGTGCTCAGAATCACAATTGAGTTTGTCTTGTTCTATAGCTTCAACACCAAATGGCTGTTTTAACTCTCTGTTTTTAAGATGATGTTTTTCCTGTGGTTATGCTGTAAGTTAATATATGTTGTTGTCTGCTGATTGTGAATTTCAGTTTTCTTCATGTAGCAGTTAACCTGGAGTTTTGAAACAAGATCAATCTGGAATGGGCTTTTACAAGTATTTACTGAAGTGCTGAAGAATTTGATCAAATAATAAAACTTTTTACATGTATCTATAATACTTTCAAAACATATCCCAATTGAAATGATCTTCCTACAGTGATAATATCTGCTAACTTGATTTACTTGTAGATGACAGCTTGAACTATGTGATGGATTTTTTTTTTTGTTTCATTTTTAAACTGCGCTAGTTGAGGACCTCTTTTGCTGGGGACAAATGAGAGGGGAGAGCAATCATTACTTCATACATTTGTTTATTTTTGACTTTTATCTACACTGTCTGATAGTTTTATTCTGCTTTGCTTCCATCTTGGATCAAGGAGGCAAAGTCCTACTGGATTTATACTCTTAGTTCAGTACTCTCAGCCTTCTGCCTCCCTGTAAAACCTCATGAAAATTCTTTGTGTGCCTTTATGCAAGGGTGTGTATACATGTGCATGGATATGTGAATATATGAAATTTGCTTTTCCGTGAGCACAGTCTACAAAGAGTCATGAAACTAAACATGCTTTCTTATTTACAAAAGAAAAAGCTTTTATCTGCTGTCTTCTCTTGTAGGACAGTGACTTGAAGCAGTACTGGATGCCTGACAGCCAGTGCAAAGAATGTTATGACTGTAGTGAGAAATTCACCACCTTCCGGAGGAGGCACCACTGTCGACTTTGTGGGCAGATCTTTTGCAGTCGATGCTGCAATCAGGAAATCCCTGGAAAATTCATGGGCTACACAGGTAGGGTTTATTTACTGAGAAATAGAACAGTCTCTGTGTGCTCAGTTCTGTTTGGGTTACTGCATTTGAGATCCTGGCATCCTCTTGAAAATGCTGTACAGGTCTGTAGTGGGCTTAGAAAAAAGAATCGCAGCACCTAATTCTATGAGCTTCTCTATGAAAGATGATGGATTATGCCATGCCTGCTAATTGTACCACACTACAAAACAAATATGGCCACTATTGAACAAGGGTGTGCAGTACAAAAAAGTATGCTCAAGGAAAAGCTGCTCTTAGTAACAGTAGTTTTAAAGTATGAGTCACATGTTTTAATTGAGGGTGAGGGGAGTATTTCAGATACTAGTTACCAAATTCTAGACACCAGCTGGTGTGTCATATCTGACTGGGTATTGTTCTGCCATCATTTCAGTGGGCATGTGTGTTCTCCCTCCCTCTCTCTTCCTCTCCTTTTCTCTTTTCTCTCTCCTCTTTTACTGATCTTGTGTTAGGCATCATTTGCCTTGGAAAAATTCCCTGACTGTGTAATTATCCAGGGTTTTGCCCTTTAAGGGAGTATAAGAATTAGACTTGCAAAGAGGTTTTGAAACAGAAAATCCTTCTGTTTCCACCATTATTCACCTCTGATCCTGTAGCAACAGAGTACTATTTGTTCCTGTTTGCTTACACTCTCCGGTTCCCTTTTCCATAGGGGATCTCCGAGCCTGCACTTACTGCCGTAAAATAGCCTTAAGCTATGCACACTCCACAGACAGTAACTCCATTGGAGAGGACTTAAATGCCCTGTCAGATTCTGCGTGTTCCGTGTCCGTGCTGGACCCTGGCGAGCCGCGCACGCCGGTTGGGAGCCGCAAGGCCAGCCGCAACATCTTCCTGGAGGAGGATCTCACCTGGCAAAGGTAAAGGCAATGGCTTCGTGCTGAGCTCCAGCTTCTCAGCTGTTTTCAGGCTGATAGCTGCCTAGACGAAAGCTGTTGGTTTCCACCTAGGAAAATTAGATTCCAACTCCTGTAAAAAGAATCCTGTGCTTGCTTGTCATATTCTTCTCTTCAAACTGAAATGTGGCAACATTTGTAGTGAAGTTTTAAATTATTTTTAAATATTATTTTCTTTAATGTACTGAATCAGTGATTCTGTACCAGTGACAGAGCAGGCTTTTGTCTTCAGAGTTTAAAAAGACAGAACCAAAATCACGCCTTCTATCCACCAATGTGTTGAGAGGCAATCAATGTAACATTGGTGCTTTACCTGTCAGGTTTTGAATTGGGCAGGAGAACGTAAGAAATGTTCTCTGCATAGGTAAAAGAGAAGTGTTGGAAGTAATCTCCTGTTTCAGATGAAGTGGGATTGAAAGGACAGCTATGAAGGTTCTCTAATCTCCTTTCAAAGTATATTTATTCCTATTGCCCTTAAATGACGGATTCTTTATTTTTGGACCATGAGTAAAAGAACACTGTACTTCTCAAGTGCTATGCAGGTTATTTTTGTAATACCTTGATTTAATTTAATGTTGTAGAGAAGAAGAAATAATCAGGTGTGGCATTTGTGCTCGTTTCCCTAAAACAGAAGAACAGGCAGATGTGAAACTCTGAGGAGGTCTTGAGTCAGAACCTTTGTTTAACTCAGTGGTAGCGCTAGTGACATGTGCCCCATAGCAGCTCTTCTGATAGTATTTAAAAAACCCATCAAACTGTTTTCTATCTTCAGAAAATGCCCTGACTCTTGCTTTGCATGTTGCTTTTCAGAATATGGTGCTCCTATCTGGAAGCATTTAAATTATCAGCTTTAGGCTTAAATAAAGGAAAGTACTTCTGGTTTAATGTTCTGGTCATTTAAAGCAGTAATATAACAATACATGGGATAAATACTACTGAATTTTGAATTGGGGAATAAGTAGGTGTTCTCAGAATCTTCTGATAAAATGTATAAAATACTGATGGTATTCTTAGTTTTGTCTTTGGATGTGCTATTAGTGTCTTTATAATGACAGTTCAGTAGCCTGTAGACATGAACATGTAAAGAAAGAATTTATATCTTTAATTGGTGCAGCTTGTAGCACTCAAAATAACTCCTGTTTTTGAAAGGCTCATAACCCTATACTGGAACACAGTCTTTTTGGGAGACACTGGGTAAATACGGGCCTCTTTTATGTGTGAGAGGAAGAGAGATTTGGGATTAGGTGGTTTATTGTTGCTTTAACAGGATTAACATTTTCGTCAGTGCTTGTTGTACTTTGCAGTGTGTTACAGTGCTTTTCCTAAATACTGTTTGGTAAGTTCCTGATTGACCCTAAGAGATTTAAACTCAAGATACTGAATTGAAATGGTGCCACAATGGGAACTGGCAACTCACAACTTCATAATGGAGCAGAGGTTGTATTCTAATAGTGGCTTCTGTGTGAGAAGTAGTTTGTTTCAAAAGAAAACTTGGGAGTTGTCTCTTTCCAAAATAATGTATCTGAGATAAGATGCTGCAAAACAGCGAGAAAAGCATTTAGGGAGACTGATGCTGCATGTACGTGTCAGACATTACTCTGCTCTTCAAACAGTTGGAACACAGAGTTCCCACTTTAGGTAATTCGAAGGGCCATGTCCTTTAAAAGTGAAGGAGTGGTGTACTCTGGGTAAGTACAGCTACTCGGGCAAAGCTGCATTGCTTAGTTTCTCAAGAAGAGCATTTACCACACTAGGAGCATTTATTGTGTGAGAGCACAGCAGGGTGGCTGTATCAGTTGGCCTGTAGTGCCTTAGATCTGATACAGTTTTGCCAATAGGAATTTCTGTTGATGGTGTTTGAACATCTGCTGTGATCAAACTTCCTCCTGGGATGGAAGCAGAAGGAGGGCAAAGGGGATCAGGATCAGGTTAAACAATTACAGAAGGTTGTCAGGCTATCTTGCCAGAAGCTGTCTAGCAGTAGCTATGAATAGAATTGCTTGGATTGCAAAGATGGTATGCTGGGGAGATGGGGGCAATGCGTCTTACACCAAAGCATCTAATAGCAGCCTGTAGGAAAAGATGTGTAAGAAAGGGAAATGGGGGAAGCAGGTGGGAAAGCAGGATAATACAAGAAGTAGGAATTCAGGAGTTCAGTTTGGAAGAAGACAGGAGCACTGTCTTCCAGATACGTTTGGCCTACAGATGGGGAAAGCTCTCCCTGTTCCCTCGGTTTAACAATCATGGGTGTGAGTGAGAGGTAACATGACAATTAACTGTACTTTAATTATAGCTGTTCTGATATGCTGGAAATTGCAAGTATCTCAAACATCTCTCTCATGCTCCTTTCCCTGCAGTTTGATTCACCCAGACTCTTCAACTACCACGTTGTCTGCACGCCTTGGGTCTGTCCAGGAGGATGCAGGGAAGTCACCAGCTAGAAACAGGTAAACTAATAATTTCTGAGTATTTTCTTTTCTGGATGCACTCCTAGCACACTCATTGCTGCAGAGCCTAGAGTGTTTTCAGGCTCATTTTTACTGAAAGTGCTGTCCCATGTCTGAAATGGGACATCTCACTGCCCACATGGAGTTGTAAGGAAGGACAATTTATGCACATATTCATGTTAACAAATGTACTACTTTTGAGGGCCTTTAGTTTGCTGCTGACTTTGTCAGAAGCAGAAGTGGTGGTGAAGAGGACAGGAGGGGAAAGATGTGGCTAGGAAAAGTACAATTCTGAGGAAGCTGAAGAAAAGTGAGTAACGCCTACTTGGTGATGGGAGACAAAAAGACTCGGGCAATAGAGGAGCAGAGGTGTAGTTTTTGTTTATTTGTTTGTGTGTGTATCCCCATCTGCTTCCTTTGCTCTTCCATTAAGGATAATCTTGTTTAAATGACCAGGCTTCCTCAGGCTAAAATCCCTTCATAGATCTTTGTGCAGGAGTGCTGGGATGAACTTGAAAGTCTTCATGAGATCTTTGTCATTTGTGGGTACTTGAGCTTAATCCCACTAAATAGGCTGGGATTAATAGCACGAGTAGCTCCCACTTCACAGTGCTTCTACTGTGGTGCTGGTTACATGCTTCCCTTATGGTTAAATTAAGGAAATGAAGGTAAGACAGGGAGGTGAGGAACAGAGCAAATGTAATCCAGATTTCAAAACTGTAGTCAGGGGGCATTCAGAGATTACTTTATATTGGTGTTAGACGAATACAGAATGTTTAGCAGTTTGGAGGGATCTGGCAGGACCAGTGAAAACAAGGGAACTCAGCTGAGAAGGATGCTGGGTGTGCCTTTTGGAGAATGGACTGCATAGAGCCTTTATCTTCTGGGTGATGGGGATGGTTAGGAGGAGATGCACACTGACGGCACATCTGAGACTCAAAGATCTCACCTGGGGAAGTAAAATACTGATGAATAAACGAGTACCAAAAATCAATTCTGGGCAAACATGGCAAGGAGTCCAGAATTAAAAGTTCAATGCTAAATAACTGCTGTGACGTCAAGAAATGTCTGAAACCTTGAGGATGGTCTCCTGCTTCCTGTTTGAATATACCTCTGTTTTAAAAGGCTTTTGCTGTTTGCTCAAACATGCAGTAGGAGGATGGTTCTAATCTTAATCTGGCAGCCTAGATTGCTTATTCAAGTTAACTTTTAACTCTCTGGCTGTTCATGGCCTCACAAAAAGTACTTGTTTGTTTGGACACGTGTAATGGTGAGGTATAATATATCTCTGTTAAAAATTCTGAACCTTTGGAAAACAAGCTGTCAGCTTTGGGTTAAGTGATGTTAGGCTTTAGATCTTCTCAAAGCAGTTGTAGCCATTTCTTTGAGAGAAGCTTGACTATTCCTCTTTCTGGAGGAGATGAAACAGAAAAGATGCAGGTTGGGTGCATTTACATGCAGGTATCATGTTACATATTGCTATTTGTTTTCCCTGTGGGTGGGAAATGTGTTGTTTGTTCTCAGTCTTGGTTTTTGTGAGGGGGAAACCCCCAGCAGAAGAGTTAAATGTTGCAAGCAGGGTTCAAACTGCTCCCTTGCAGATCCTTTTGAAGGAAAAGCATTTTCATTGCAAAATCTCCCTCTCTGTTTTTCAAAAAGATATGTATAATAAAGGCCCAGATAGAATTGTTGATGATAATGATACAGATGTGCAATCTCACTGTTTTAACTTGCATACACCCCCCAAAACATCCCTGCTGCTTATAGGTATGTGGCACAATTACAGCAGCTGTTGCAAAACAACTGAGAGGAGTGCTTACTTATGGACTTCCATGTTAGCCTCATCTTGTGCATTAGGATGTTTTCTGTTTTAGCTACATAACTCTGCAGTATAAAAACTGAAATAGGATGGCATTGCTTTTTCACGCCTAGGCTGAGCCACATCATCCATGGAGAATTTTTGGGAATAATTAGAGTATGTCTGTTAGCCAGTTAGCAAGCTCTCTGAAATTATCAAAATTTCATTCCAAAGGCTAGTGGCTGGCAACTGTTTTCATGAGATTGGTGCAAGCCTCTTCAGTCAGTTCAGCAGTGGCATTTTGAGTTTCCCTGTTGATATATGCAGAAATATTTTCCATCCTCATTTCTTAGTGTGCTGTTAGCACTGATAGTTTACACTGCTATTGCTGGTATGTGATGAGAGGTTGCACTCTGGTTATTCAGTCTCAGGTCTAGTTGTGGGTTAATGAAGCAGAAGGTATCTGGAACTTGTATTTGCATTTGTAACTTCGCAATGATAGTTGCAAAATGCTGTGTTTGTGCTGGAGTGCATAGCCATGATTTCCTAACAGCTGGGCCGAGATAAGGGAGATGCTCCGTATCGCAGTATGAGGAGGATTGGCGGCTGCAGTCACCTCCAGCTTCAGAAAATGGTGCTCTAACAAGTGCTCTAACTTCAGACTCTGCAAGCTTTCAGCCATGTATTTGAGAGCTGTGGACAAGGAATTTTAAATGGGATAAAGAGAGGATGAAATCACAGTGCTCTGTTACAGGGATCTGGATGTTGGCCACCCTTGCTGACATTTGTCTTGTCCCCAAACTGCTGGAGCTTCTAATTACACAGCATCCCATTCCTTCCGCAGTCTATTTAAATACAGACATATACGAATTGGTGTGCCTAAACTTAGTTCCAACTGCTTCATACAAGATCTTTACAGAAGTTTATGCTTACTTTAGCAGTTCCAAAGCAGTACACTTGCTTCCTAGGGAGTCTTTATTCTATTTTGACAAGGAAGGAAGCATTAAGCAGTCTGTACTGACAAGAGTAGACGGTGTCCCTGGCTTGGGCTGGTTTTTAGTGGGCTATAAGATAAAGGCCTGCTCTGGTGGAGCACCACATGATGAATACTTACACTTCAATTGTTTCTGTTCCCCTGCAGGTCAGCCAGCATCACTAACCTGTCTCTGGACCGGTCAGGGTCACCCATGGTGCCTGCCTACGAGACGTCGGTCAGCCCCCAGGCCACTCGCACTCATATGAAGGCAGAGACCAGCGAGGATGAGCGCAAAATCCTTCTGGTACCTTTCATGCTTCTCTTTGCCTTGCTCTGTGAAGTTTGCCTTCCTTGTGTCATGCAGCAGGAGGATTTTGCTGTCTTTTAAGGCTCTTCTCTAAGCACTCTTACCTGGAGCTCTCCTCCAGGGGGAGCAGCATTGATGCTACTTTGGATGTTACTGTCTTCCTGAAATAAATCATAGTTTCGTGGGCTTTTGTATACAAATGTTTACAGTTTTAGTCTTGCTAAGTGTGGAGTTGGTCTATGGTGGCTCTGAGTCAAACCTGTTGTGGTTGTAGCTGTAATGCAGTGACTTGTTTTTGTATTTCTTCAAGTTGAGTTTTTTTTCTTTCATAGGCCATGTAATCCGGAGCTTTAAATGGCTGCTTTGAAACAGTTACACCATGATGAATAAATTCAAGCCCTTATGGCTTATTGAGCCAAAACATAACTTGGCCCCTCCCGTTGTTTGCAGAATAAGTAAAAGATTTTGTAGAAGGTTGTAATGATATACTTTTTAAAAAGAAAAGTGATTGTGCAACAGTGTTCTGTGTAATCCTATAATCCCTTCCCCCCAGAGGCAGTGTTGTAGGTTGCACTTACTGTATAAATTTCTAAACATTAAAAAACTGTTTCTTTTCTTGGAGGGAAGGAAAGGGAAGCGTTTCCAACAGAGACTGGATTTCCAAAGAAGTTGCAGAGAAGGGAAGGCAGTGTTTTTCACACATTAGAAGATTGACGATTGCCACTTTAAAATCAGGCTCATTCTGTGTTACAAGGTTCTGCCTGCTGTCAGCAGTATGCATTCAAGTGTGCCTGAGGGTGTAGAAACACTAACTCCTGTTTAGTTGCAAAACTCCTTTCCAAGTTGCTCTGTAAATGGATAACCACCTGAGGGAGAACCATGTTTAAGGTATATCTTTATACCACCCTGCTTCATGCATATATGCTAATGCAGGAAAAAGGAAATTCAAACCTCTGTGACTGCAGCTTGAAGCAAGATGTTCAAGCCTTGGATGGCTTCACGTTGTTTAATTTTTTGTCCGTTTTCTTTCTTGGGGAAGAAGAGGACTGGTACTATTTTGTTCATGTAAGAGCAGAAGACAGTGTCAATGAAGGATATTCTATGCATTCCTACTGTTTGTTTAATACCCTTAATAATTCCTACTGTGTGGGGTTGCCCTATGTCAGGAGTTAATTTAAAGCTTAACCTAGTCCATTCAGAAGACTAATGAACTTTGTTCATGAAGCAAAGATAGGGAAGGTTGTACATGCACTGGGATAAGCATACTTCAGTGAATTGAGTTGGAAGGATTTGCTTTGTTCTGCCAGTTTCTTCAGTTTACTGTACTCAACAGTTCAAGACAGCTGAACTGTGGAGACTCCAGTTGCATCAAATTGTGTGATCCTATCATGTTCTGGTACTGATCCATTTGACTCGGTACCTGGTATGGAAGGGGAGCTGCTGGCATTGGTTTTAGGGTAATACCCAGGACAGCCACTGCAGGAACTGAAAGCAGAAAGCCAGTTCAGTTATAAAAGTAGAGCATAACTCCTGGGCCTCAGGGCACCCTTTAGAAAGTGCAATAGCGTGGGTCTGACAGTTAACTGGAAAGCTGAAACTTGTTAAAGTGTACTTAAAGTTCTGTTACACAAAAATAGAACAAATGAGGCATTTGAGACAGCGAGCTGCAGCATCTCTTCTCCAAACCTTTGGGTGGTGTGCTGCTTGGTCACAATGATCCCAGATCCCAGTTTGCACCTGCAATAATGGCTTGTGCTGTGCTAAGCGAGGGCACGTATGGGAAGGCAAAAGTGGCTAGGTGCAGAGAGACAGTTCAGTTGTCTGGATGGAGCATGGCCTACAGAAGAGTTGGCACACATGTTTAACAGCTTCCAAAATAAGTTCTAGGTACAGACTGAAGTGTTCTAAGTGGTGAGGGGAAGAGATTCACAGATTGAAAAATGGTTAATTGAGTTGGGAGGAATACACAGGCATTTTTCTTGGTGGCCAAAGCTGACAGTGCCTTAAAGTGCTCCATAATGGACAACACAAAACCAGATCCTCAATAAGAGATAGTATCCTAGCAGTGGACATTGCTATGTACTTGCTTTATATCTGGTCTTGGTATTGGACTAATATGTTCACAATGCCTGGGCTGAGCACAGGTAATATAGAAAAACCTTGCCAAGGATGATGTCCTCTATGTTTGCTTACATCTCCTGATTTTAAGAGTAGGGTGCAAGAGGGCGTAGTGAGGACGTAAGTATTTTGGAGGCAGTACAAAATGTTGCCTCATTAAAACCCCTTTATCTCTAAGGGTACCCACTTTGTTTTTTTTTTATTGTTCTCAACTGGATATAAATGGAAGGAAATAAAGAGCTGATTTTATGTTTGCTATTTCTGTTTGCACCTTTGCATAGGTTATGCAGAATGGCTTAGATTCAGTGCCTGTTTATGGAGGGCTTTTGATCTAGAAGCTGATGTGGAGGCCTAGGTTGATGCCCCTTGGAACTAGTGCAGAAGTTAGACTGGTAATTATCTTGCACATCTCCCTGTCCAGGACTCAGTCCAACTGAAAGATCTGTGGAAGAAAATCTGCCATCACAGCAGTGGTATGGAATTTCAAGACCATCGCTACTGGCTGCGGACACATCCCAACTGCATTGTGGGAAAAGAACTGGTCAACTGGCTCATGAGAAATGGGCACATAACCACAAGGTAACCCTGATGCTTTAGGACAGCAAGTGTCCTCTGTGTGTATGAGAGGAGGTTGTGAGTTTGAGCTGATACAGGGTACCTTAGACTGCAGACATAGGCCCCTTTGCAGGGAGATAAGAGAGAAAATTGAAATCTCTTCTTTAGTGCCTACTGGAGGAGGTTGCATTCTGACTCCATGTGCCCCATAACAGCAGGGCATAGGGGGCTGCCTGCTTTGGAAACCAGTATGGGAGGTAGCTTATGGGACAAGGACCACTCCCTTGGAGAACAGTACGTGTATTACAAAAATTGTCCCAAAGTGTTCACTGGTACTCCAAAGAGCAAGTTTGCCTCTGAGATCAGAGATCACTTAAAGTGTTTGATAGCTACATTTTCAGCAGAGCTGGCAGACTTTAACCATGTTGGTGAATATAAACAATCTTGTGTATTTAATTATAGGAAAATGGGATAAAACTGAGATGGTTCTTAAGTGTAGAGCAACAGTCCTCCCTCTGAGATGATCAGTATACATAACTCAAGTTAACAATATTGGAGGACCACAAACAACATGTCTTAATCATATGTTGGATACTTCAGCTGAGTTCAGAGTACTGGCAGTCTCTTTGTTTAGCTTCATGCATGAACTAGTACACTGTGCTGCCTCATCACAGTGTTGTAAATAGTGTCTGTGTAAACATGGGAATGGAATACTGACAGGTCAAATAGTGCATAGAAAATGACT
>VZUA01099208.1:0-14014 GCA_013401035.1 Horornis vulcanius | reverse complement strand
CTTGTCCTCCTCTAAACCTTCACATGGTGGTTTTGCTGTTCTGTGGTTAGCTGATTGCCTGCGTTTGCATGCAGAAATCTTTGTTCTTGTGCTGTGTTGTTTCTCTGGAATGCTATGAGCAGTTGTTTTTGTTTGTTCGTACTCAGGTGGAGCTAACTGTCTAATTGGGTAAATATTTGCAATGCTATACTTGCATGCACAGAAGACAAAGAGGGCTGGACTCCTGTTGACATAAAGGGCCTTTTACACCAGCCCAGCAATGTAAAGGCTTAAATAAAATTGATAAGCACGAGGTCACTTCTTATGGTCAGACTGAATAAAGTGGATTTCATTTCACTGTCATGGCCATATTTACTTCTAATTAGAGATGGACTATATTTTCCAACATGATTACAACCATGAAGGGGTTATGCACTCTGCCTTGTTCACTGATTGCAAGTTCAAAACTGCCGGACTTCCACTGGGTCTTAACCCTGTTAATAAAATGGTATTTATTTGCCAGAGTGACTTTGGATATCAAGGGTGAGTTTTCCACAGATGTAGAAATTGCCTAAGGGAACCTTAGTAGATCCAAATACCTAAAGGTGTTTTGAAAGTTGCAAGCTTGTTGTGCTCATGGAAGGTGTGTTTATATATATAAAATAAATACCTTGCATAAACCTTATGGGGTGACTATTGCATATATTATCATTAGCTCCAAAGTACACTATAAATATCCACACACATATGAACAGATTCTAAAGATTTATCATTGAAGAGGCTGTTAATAGGTAATCGAGCCTTTCTTGGAACAAAGGTTACTAAAAATGGTTGTGACACAAGGAGAAGGGAAATTGAGCTCCGCAGTTGTGGTGTTGTGTAGACCTAGTTCAGCTTCTGTTTATCTGTAGCTGTCACAGTCTGGACCTTATTTGGAATGGATTTATCCTGGCTAGTCTTGAAAGACTTGCACCGTCTCCTAGAGCCATTGCTTCACGCACACCTGAACAGAACACGTGTCTGCCTGTAGGACTAAGAAAAAGCTTTAGTATATGAGGGTTTTATTTTATTAACAATTATTTGTCTTGTTTGAAATTCTCCCTATATTTTTCCAAGGTTCAGATATTTTCTCACGTCTTCAAAAAACAAATAAGGATAATTTAGAGTTTCACCTCCACGAGGGCAAGCTCTGATGCTCTTACATCACCTGGTATCTTGTTTAGTCATTAGTTCCACTGGGTTCACTGATACCGGTTGTGATGCAAAAGCCTTTGATTACCACAGTGCAGCCATCCACTCCTCCCTGTCCTTTACTGCAAGTCACAGATTTTTGTCTGCCTTTAGACGTGAGTATTGAAGCTCATGTTGCCTCTGAGCAAGCATTCATTGACCAGGTAGTCAGCTGTATCTCTACTCCTGCAGAGTTAATCCCATTTCCATGCCTGCAGCATGCTCATGGATCTCCCCATGTCATCACTCTGGGAAGCAGGAGTGACCCAGGCAGCACAGGTTGCCTTGCAGGTTTTGGCTGCATCCATTCTCTTGTCTAACCCACTTCTCATCCATCCCTATGAACAGTGTGGCGCGTGAGGAAAAGCAGCTGTAGAGGTGTGGAGCCTGCTGAGGTCAGTTGTGCCACTGCCTGAGTTTCCTCCCTGCATGGAGAGCGTGTCTCACTGCAGCTCACCACCCAGCCATTCCACCAGGGATGTGCTCAGTAGTTTCCTATGAGCTCACTCACCCTGGTTTTTTTGTCAACTGATGGCAAACTGACCATAATTTTTCTTGTTGTTGGCATCTTTTCAAGTGCTGTTGTGGATTCTTGTAAGCTCATGTTGAGTATTCCCCTCAGTCATGCATAACTGGAATTCATAAAAATAGCACAAGTGATTTTGTGGTTTTTTTCTTGCTATCTTCATTCTGAAAACATCTTGAACTTTATTTCATAGTGACATTTATCCAGCTGTAAAACCTTTTAAAATTGTCAAGTGGCTTGAATTGTATGGGACAAGTTGGAAAGTGAATACTGGTCAAGATAGCAAGGATGAATAAATCTCCTTTCATTAAGAAAAAGGCTAAAAACTGTACCACTTGCCTTCCCCGATTTGATACTGCTGAGCAAACTAAATATACACAGTGTTCCTTGTGATGTTGTGATTACCAATCCTATTTCTCTACAGTGTTTTTTCTGTTCCTTGTGTGTAAACAAACTGTAATCATAGTGCCATGACACCCAGTCCTCATCTTCTGGCAGCCGCCCGTGGAAGTCACTTCCTCCTTCAAGTCTTGCCTTTTCTCTGGCTCCTGCATTTAGTGAAACTGGAGAGCTCTGTGTGACTATCCTGGGACATTTCTCACCCTCCATCAGACCTTTATCACACCAACACCATATTTTCTGAATTCTTCCATCTGGTTTTGCTTGAAGTTTAGACAAAGCTTTCTAACTTGGATTATGTATTTCCTTGACCTTACTGTAAATGTTTATCTGAGCTGGGCAGGAAGAACTTGTTCTGTTGTTTGGTCTTGGGATATTACTGAAGACTCATTAGAGCAGCAGAGAAGTTTTCATGAGGCTGGGGAAGGAATGTGTCATTTTATGCTTCTGCTCACCTGCCTGGATCTGCTAGAGCCAAATGCTGTCCATATACAAGAGAAATTCTGTCATGAATGTCTGGTGTTAGGACTGGCAGCCAGTCAGAAATGCCTAACTGCCCAATGACTTTTCCCACAAGAAAAAGGTAAATTTGCACTTGAAATTTTCGATGACGTGTGAAGTCAGCAACCTGATTTGCTCAGAGAGGTCATTAACATTTAGCTTTGTGTTAGGAAATACCCTTTACCAATAAATTTAAATGGGAAAAGGAAAGACTTGTGTTTGTTCCAAAAGATTCATTCATGAAAAATTCTGCTGAAGGAAGAAGGAAATCTACAATTTTTTTAAAGACTTCCCCTATCCGGTATGAATGTTTTAGCCTAGGCTAATTCTACATTTTACTGATAATTCAGCTTAATTTTAATTCAACTGATGTAACACTATAATAAATAATGTAAGAATTAGTGGCATGTCTTTAATGTACTTGCCTGCATAACGTATCTGGATTCTCTGCAGAAATAAAGCCTGCTGTTATTTCATGTTGAAGGTGAAGTGTGTCCATCAATGTCTTTCCCAGGGGAACAGAGAGAACAAGGCTTGGGAGAAGGTGGTTTGGCACACACGCTCCTCGTGAGGAGCAAACTTGCACAGCTTGTCTTTAACTCTTCCCAAGCAGTGGAGCGTGTCATTGCTTTTGCAATAAACCATTCCTCAGGAACAGAGATAGACTGGCTGAAAAATAATTAAAAACTTAATTTTCTGTAATACTGTCCATGAAAGAACTTTACTCGATCTTTCTGAAAGGCTGCTCTGCAGTATGGAATAAAGACTGGCAGTGGTGCAAGAACAGGGAGTATTTATGACAAGTAGAAGCATGGTTGGCCTTTTGCCCTAGAGAAATGGCTGGCTGAGAGGATCTTCTGCTTAAACTAAGCATTCATAAAATAATTTGGACCTGGGCTTGAGGTGATTATATTTGGCAAAGCAGCTGCAAAGGCTTTTTTTACTGCCCAGACTATACCAGCCTGCATGGATGTGCTTAGAGTCTGTTGTGTGCAAACCCACAGCTGCATAGTTGATCAGTCTTCTCTTTTGGGAAAACCTGAGGTATAAAATTTGTAGATTAGGTCTTTTACAAATATTTGGTTACAATAAACCCTGTTTGATTTGTCTCCTGTAGTTCCTTTACAGTTTGTTGTGTAGTATCTCAAGAAAGGCAAATAAAGCTTTATCCTCCTCTGGACAGCTGTTGGGGACAGATCCACTGACTCAACTGCTCAGGAGAACAACCCCCAAAATTGGATATTTTATTCCAAACTAACACACATAAAACTTCTCTTCTTCCTAGGTCCACAGTTCCATGGAGTAGGTTTTCAACATGTAACTGAAGACCAAGTGCAATACAATAAACCTTAATATCAGTATCAGTATCACTAGTGACCTAGTCTGCTGGTAAGCACAATATTTTTCCCCCCAAACTGCCTGAGCCATAGTTTTTCCAAACTTACTTCCTAATTCCTTTCCTCATTTAGTCCATCTCCTAATGACATGAGACATTGTTTCATCTCCTGAGAAGACTGAAAGGGGGATGATTCAAAGGTGGCATAAATGCACTTTTCTCTGCTTACCCATTAATCTGTGTCAAGTTATGCTGGATATGCTGTTCTGAGAGACAGCTCAGGCTTCTTTATCTGTCACAGGAGCACTGCTTTGCTTTTCAAATCAGCAAACAAGAAGCCCTGTCCTAAACAGGCCACTTCATTATCTTTTGTGTTGATTATTTTTATGGGGTGGTTTTTTTTCCTAACAAAAATACAAATAATCCTTTATCACTGATAATAATTAAAAGATGTACTTTTCCTTGTAGATCATAAGCTGAATGGAGAGCCTGTAGTCATTTGTCTGTGGCTTCAATGGGGAAATCAATTCTCAGTTATCTACGCATGGCTTGTCTGGCTTGAGGATTAACCAGGCTGGGGATGGGGATGCACTGACCTCAGTTCATTCACCACGTGCAAAGTTGACTTTGGACCAGTAGACTGTATTGATCCCAGCGGTGCTGCGTGCACATCTGTCAGTTCCAGGCTGCCTCCAGCTCATCAGCAGATTATCTGTGTCACTCACAGCTGTGTGGAGGCCTCTCCACAGCCTCTGCAGGCTGCAGCAGCGAGGTGGAGTCAGCTGCCATGGCGGAGCAGCAGGAAGATACAACAATTCTTTCCACACTGGCTTGGCGTAAACCGAGTTTATTTGTGCTCTGGGACCAATGGTGGCCGCCCCTCTGCTGTCAGAAGCTGAGGAAACAATCTTTGCTCCTTAGACCACCAGCAGAGGAGAGATTTCCAGCTTTAAATAGACTAGATCGTTACTAGTTAGTTTAATTTAGTTAGTAGGGAACTGGGGGAGATCGATGCACTGTGCTGGTAGGCAAGGCTGCTGTTTCCAAAACCTGGTCATGGCTACAGCAAGATCTTGTTCCATGTCTTTCCCATCAAAATGGTTTTCCTTTTCACCTTCAGCAGCAAAAATGGACTGCTTGAACTTGTATTTACATTAAATAATTAGAATGTGATGAATTTATGTCTTAATGCAGATCATCAGTTAAATTTTAAATGTTTAGGTTCTTAAATAGTAGACTCCATGTTAAAGTGATATCAACAAAAAGGATCTAATTTGTTTTGTTTAACTGGAAGAAAATTTGCAGTTCTGTATTTGCCTTGTTATCTCTATCTTTTATTATTCCAAAGAGATTCTGAATAGAGATGTTATCTCATCTTTAGCTGTGCTCTTGCAATCTTGCGATTTGTCAAACCAGTAATTTATGTTTCTGTTGAAAGGAGGTGAGAAGTAATTAACTCATGTGTTGCATCCTTGTCTTTGAGGGCCTTTCCTTTTCAGTAACTACTTGTACTAGCAGGTTTATTTTTTAAATTTCAGACTCTTCAAAACTCCTGGGCTTCCTCAGGAAGGCCAGCACTCAGCAGTGTGCATGAGTGCTTGATGCCTTGCAGGATTAAGTCCCAGGACTCCAGTCCTGTGTTGAAGTTATTGGTCATACTCACATTTACTTCAGTCTAGCAATTGGAATGCTGGGGTAGCCAGGATTATTTGCCCCACTGAATTACTGGCCCTGATTCTCAGGATATTTCCTCACTCTGCCATGCACATCCACAAGTTGTTTACTTGCCCGTGTGTGCTTCTGGCAGCCTGTATTCCTGGATGACCTATTTTTGCAAGAATCAAATGCCTGTGGCAGCAGCATTTTATTGGCCCTTGCTGGGCTGACACCACTGCAGTGAGAGTGCTCATGGTCAGTGACACTGCAGGTCCTGGCTGAGCAAACTGATTTCCTGCCAGCTTTGCAGCAGCTTTTATGTCAATCACTTACTAGCAGGAGAGGATGGGCTCATAAAGATGTGTTTCCATTGACAGAACCAACACCAAGGCTAACTAGGGAGCATGGCCAGTGTGGTGACAGAAATCAGGAGTTGCTGTGCAGAGCACACTGCTAAAGGAACCTGGACACCCTCCTCTTGTCCTGCGGACTGCTACTGAATCACATATAACTCATGGCTTCCTCTGTAGTTTCATCTTCCTCAGCTAAAAATTTTAAGGGTGTGACAGATCAGCAGAGGTCAGGTGAGACTGGATGGAAGGGGAGGAGTTGCTCTCATTTACATTTTTTTTTTCAGTAACAAAGCTGGTCACGCCTCTAATAGCCAGACTCAGCTGTGTTTTCAGGTAATCTTAATAACAGGTTGCTGGAGTGCTTAGCTTGTTCAATCCATTCAGTAATTAGAGCCAGTGCCGAAGTCATAAAACTGAGTTTGGAGTGAGGTCTTAATGAACACAATAATTTGCCTGCAAGTACAGCTCTGTAGAGCGTCCTCAGAAATGGCTTCCCCTTGGATGGAACAGTGCAGTCACCAAACAGGGCAAGTCCACGTGGCAGCTGAGGACAAAACCCGAGCATATAAGCGACCATCAATGAGATCAGTTCAGCAGTGAAATTAAGGAAATTAAAGCTAGCAACACTCCAGCTGGATTACCTATTTTTCAAAGTCTTAAAGTGCTGAGAACTTTGTGTTTTTATTCAGTGTAAAGGCTGATGCTTTCAGCAATATTCACATGCTGAGGCAGTGGTTTTATGACTCAGGGGAAGAATCTGACTACTGAATCACCAGTATCCAAACCTGAAGAACTCAACTGCTTTCTGTAAATCTGAATATAATTAAGCACAGTCTTGTTATTTTCATTTAGTATAAAATAACCACAGACTATGAGACCTCACTTACGTAACAGTAAAATATTACTTGTTTTAGTTTTCTACCCCAGAATCTGGGACCTACAATCTATTGCAGGTGTTGTTTATAAGGACTGAGAAAAGGATGCAACAAATAGCTTGAAGAAACGTACACCCTAAGTATGAAAACAACATTTCTGCTCATGAAATTCCTAAACCAGATGTTGTTAGAAGCTGGGAAAATATTCTAGAGGGCAAGCCATGCAAGCTTATGCTGTCCTTAACCCATTGGCCATTGTCAGAGCCTGCAGTAGCAAGAGCTTTGATTTGATCTAGGGTGGCTGTTGTCAGCACTCACCATGTTCTCTGAACACCACAAAAAGTTGCATCAGATTAGAAGAACAGACTGTGGGTGTCCCAGACTGTCCCAAAAAATGTAATAAAAAAAAAGCACCAGGTAAACATTGCATGAGGACATGATTAATGCCAGAAGAACAGAGGGTGGAAGTTCAAGGGAAGGCAAAAATTATTAGTAACAGAAAAGATGTATTTCTCAAGATCTAGAATGTAGTAAGAAAGATCTCCAGGGATGAATGCTATTTAGTTTCAAAAGCAGACTAACTGAAAGGCTGGAAAATGTTGTAAAATAAATGTTCTCACATTTTCATCTGGTCACTGGCTAAACTTTTCTTTAAAACATTTTTACAAGAACTGTCCTGCAAATAATCTGTTGGTTTTTTTTTTTTTTTTTGTTAGAACAGAAATCATTCTGATGCTGACTTGTCTGTTTTTCAAGCAGAGATGTGCCAGAAGATCAGCAGAGTCAAAGGGATTACCCAATATTTGCCTGCTGAAGTGTTTGCAGTAACTGCTAAAAAGAGGAAACATTTTTTTGGCTATGTAGGTGACTTTCATCACATCTTCCAGATTGAGGTGTAGAACAGCTGTAGAGATCCAGAAAGAAGGACCCTGAGGCCTTCAGCTTAAGCTCCAGTTCTGTGATTATGCCTATGTTAATCTGGAATAGATCCCATTACATTGATCAGAATTTAAACAAGATTATATGAAATTTACATATTGTCATACTGGGGAGTTGTGCTGCATTCTCTGCTACACTAAGTGGATATTACTGTCTTAATTTTGGGACAAACAGGACATTTTCCATGAATGAATGATAAAAATAGGAGGTAGATCCAAAACTTTTCACCTCTAGTTTCTCCAAGTCACTTAGAAAGGTGTTCCACTGACTTGTCAGTGACGTGTTATCCACATTGAAGTGGCAGATTTTGCCATCACAGTGGCATCAAGCTGACTTCCCTCTGATTGTCTTGTGATTCCTTCCAAAAGAAGACTAAAGGAGCAATCCAGACAAGCTTTCCCCCTATCAGGTGTGCAGGTTATGTACACCAGACAGACATACACAAGGCAAACACACTGCTGGAGGGCTGCACTCACTGCAGCTGCTGAATTTAGTTGTAAACTCACAAAAATTAAGGAAGATCACAGCTGAACTCTGCTGAAATGCTAATGCAAAACTGGCCTCATGTTAATCATTTTGTTGGGGTGATTGCATAGCCTGGAAGAGCAGAGAAAGGTCACAAGCTTTATAGTTACAGCAAACTGCAAAACAGCTGGAAATAAACAGTGGAAAGGGAAGACTTTGCTGCCGTGTGTGTCTTCAACTGCAAGCAAAGCTCACTCGATGGCTCTGGTGCTATCATCACTCTGACTTGTCTTTGATTAATGCATGTGGAACCTCAGGAGCCCTGGCACACTGTTTTATACCTATTTCATAATTGCCTGGAGTTTCTTGTTAAGTAATCTGGCTATGAGAGTTAAAAACTATCCTGCTTCTCTTAACGTTTCAGAGGAGAAAAAAATGTAGTTTTTTCCCATTTTCTACTACAAAAGTGGTAGATTTACATCTTGCAACCAAGTGGGCATTGTCACTGGGTGTGATAGTTAAAAGTCTCCACTGATAAACTACAACAGCTTCTCTCCTAAATGTCCTGAGTGCCTCTCCTGCTCTTTGCCTCTTCCCTGAGCCACAGCAGCCCTCTCTGGCAGGTTGGGACCTGGGAGACTTTGCTGCCTCTGGGAAGCAAGGATGTTGTTATGGGTCTGTTCATAATCTTCCTCTCCTTCTGAGGCTCAGGAGTTTCTTCTCTGGTGCCATTCTCTCCTCTTTTAGTCTATCACCCATCTTGGAATTAGGGACTCCCTTTGCCTCCCATCTCCACTGCCACTCATCTGGTGCAGCCACTGACCCCACAGACATTTTGTTCTGAACTAGCTCTTTTCTGGGAGCACAAGACACTCTGCCTGCCTGGGAAAGGAATTGAGGCAGTGTGGCTGCTTTCCAGCTCTCCATGGCCAAAGTGGTTTATTTCCAGCTTCCCTGCTCTCTGTGGTCACAGTGGTGGAGCCATGTGGGCAGAGGCCACCAGGAGTGGGCAGACAGGGCAGGCCAGTACAGCGAGGTGATGCAAGGGGCTGCAGGGAGGGCACGAGGCTGATGTTGCTGGCCTGGTGGCTGCTGTGGTGCTATGGCAAGATAAAGTTCATACATAATTCATGAATGTCACACACTGGCACTGTTTGTGCAATTTACTCTTATGGCTGGGTGGTGGAGGAATGCTGTGTGTAACTTCTGGTTACACAGGAAACCTGTTGGTATTTCCTAGCCTCACTGGTGAAGGCATTAAAAAAAAAATAGGGAAAATACAGTTTAAGTAGAGAGAAAGAAAGCAGTGAGTGACTGAACTGTTTACCACCACCCCAAAATATTTCAGGGGCATCTGTGTCCTGGTCAGGACTGTGAGCACACAGGGCTCTACCCCAAGGTGCTGGAGCTGTTGGGGCTTTTGCCTTGAACTGCTGGTACAGGTGGCAATGTGTGGGTGGGAGAAGGGATGTCAGTGTGTGTTTGTTTTGTTTTTGTTTGTTTGTTTGTTTGTTTGGTTTTCTGTTTGGTTTTTTGTTTGTTTGTTTTTGTGTTGGGGTTTTTTAAATTTTTTTTATTTTTTGTTTGTTTTATTTTGTTCCCAGCAGTGAAAACCAGAGGGCTGGGCTGATTGCTTCACCTTTTCAGCCTACAGGGACTCATTGCTGCAGCAACACAGCCCCACATTTCACTCAGTTGGCTGCACCCCTACAGTCACTCAGCTCTGCGTAGATTATGCTGCTAACTAACAAATTCCAATCTTTTAGCTGCTTCTTGTCATATCATTTTTCATTTCAGTCTGCAAGTAAGAATAACTGAAAAAATTATATGCTATTTGCTATTTCCTTATGCTGTTGCTGGAATTAATTGTTGAGCAAGTCTCTTGTGGGGAATGTAATGAAAATACAGTATGATAGTAATATATTTCTGGCATGATTCATGGTTACCAGTGGAAATATTTGATGATCTTTTTGTATACATATAATAATTGCTTCTTCTGAAAGACAATAATAAGTTGCAATACAATTACACTCTTGTTCTTCTTCATATGAGAAACGGGCACATGAGTGGAACAGAATCAGAAAAGCAGAATGTCCCTGGTATCTTTTCAATATTTATCTACTCACCTGAGATTCTGCAGTCTTTTGAATAACACTAGACTTTTATAATCAGACGGATTGTGCAGCCTTAAGATAAACAACTCATAAAATAGCTGAAGTTAATTTTCATTACAAAACCAGGCATTAAGGAGTTATTCCTAAGTCATTCCCTAAAGGTAAAAACTCCGAGGAATGCAATATGTTGCAGATAAATCCTCCTAATATAAAGCAATAAATTCTCAGTTACACAGAGATGAACAACACTTACTTTTCTCTAATAAACTTCTGCTGGATCCTGGCTGCTGTTGCAAAAGCTGGTTTCTTTGAACAAAGGAGTCCCTGTCTTGTGAGAGCTCATTACCCATATGATAATACTGTTCATTTCCCCCACACAATTCATTGGAGAACCAGTGGGCTCCTTGCAAACTTCTAATTAGGTCTCACACTGTCCCTGAGCAGTAAGTATGATTTTACCCATTTTACAGTTGTGGAAGTTGGGCAGGGGGGCTGCAGCCAGTGGCCCAGAGCCACCTCTCCTGTCACTTCCACAGCTGGGAATAGACTTTGGATGTTGTTACTCCCACCTCTCTGTTCCAAGCTGTAAGACACAACCTCTTGCAGAAGCTAATTAAAAACTAAGAAAATGATTTGACAAGCTTTCAGAAATGTTATCGGTACCACAGATTTCTTTTGGTATTGGAATTAAGTTTCTAGCACAGCTGTAATTGCTGTGTGCGTTGCTTAAGATTTTTTAAATCTTAAAAGAAGACACAAGCTGTATTCCTGATACATCCCAAAGTTCACCACAGCTCTTTGCTGTGTTTTTCACTGGCACCATTTATCATGGGCATTTAAAAGTGAAAACCCTGAGAGAACTGAAACAGCATCTTTCAGTTGCATGGATGCAGGCAAAAGCTTCTGGTGTCTGCATATGCAGGGTGAGAGCTGGTGTGGTTTCAATTACTTCTTATTGATTTGTTAGCTCTAAGATTATTTTATTTCTTGCAATCTGTTTTTAAGCATATAGGAAACCCTTAGAAGAAGTATCCTAGGTTGTTACAATCCATTGCAACTCAGCTGTCAAAACAAGATGAGTGCTCTTGTGTTAGTACTGATGCTAAAACTGAACCACAGAATGGTTTGGCGTTAGAATGGACCTTAAAGATCATTCAGTTCCAACCTCCTGCCATGGGCAGGGTCAGCTTCCCCTAGACCAGGTTCTGAGTCCCATCCAGCCTGGCCTTGAGCACTTCCAGGGATGGGGCATCCACTACTTTATCTTCATTAAACCTTTATCTCACACGTTTGGTAGAGGGGTGGAAAAGGGGTGGAAAGAGTTAAGCCACAGGCCAAGATCCCTTGCTAACTTTAGAAAAAGCAAGTTATGCAAAAGTTGAGGAGAAGTGAAAATCACTGAGTAAGTGGATCTTTTGAGAGGAAAACATGACATATTCAGCAAAATCCCACTAAACCTCTTTCTCCTGGCATCACATATGGGTAAAGGAATCCTGTGTCTGGCAGTGTGGCACAGGGCTCACAGGGAGAGGCAGGTGCTGCTTGCTCACAGGGAGGTGTGATCTCTGTTCAACCTGGGTGAAATACATATCAGAAAGAGGATTTCACATGGGGAGGGGAGGGCTTGGCATATCAGTTGGAGCATTTTTCCCAACATCACGTTAACTTGACATTTGCTGGAGCAGCACCATTTAATTCTCATTTCAGTGTGGTGATAACTTGTACTCCAGTGTAGGCATTTGCAGAGCCTGGTGCTGTTAGCAGAGCAGTGCTGCCAGTGCTGAAGCACATTTAACACTGCCAAGAAGCTGTTACTTGCAGGAATTTTGCTCCTTCTCTGGTAAAACTACAACTGTTTGCTCATGAGTCATACTCAGAGCAAGGATTCCATGACAGGATTTTGGAGAGATCTTTTTCAGTTTGGGAAAGAGCTGCAGCCTGAACAGGGCGTGTTTTCTTAACATACACATTTAAAACAGGCCAGCAGCAATCAGCTAAAAAGGCAGAGAGTTAAACTACCACCTTACAGATTAGCTGGTGGCCAGAAAGCTCCTAGCTATTAATCATAGAATCAGAGCTTTTACCCTTTCATCTTTCAAGGAGAGCAACATGCCAGACATGAGGCTTTCCTATGACCCTGCTGCTGTGGCACAGGCAGTGTGACAGTGTGCTGGGCAGAGCTGCCTCACCCCCAAACAGCAGCACCACTGCAGAGTGGAGTGACGTGTTGCTCCATCAGTGTTGTCCCTGTGCAATGTGGCAGTGTTGAATGCTCTTGGAGGACATGATCAATAATCAATGCTGTCAGCTACTGGCAATGATGAATCCCTTCTCCATGTGTAGACTCTATTTGGATTCTGCCTGGGACTTAGCATCTTGCTGCAGGACTGTCTGCTTTCCATCATTTGGCCCTCTGCCCTGTCTTCCAGCACACCAATAAATCAGGAAGCTTTCCACTGTTTTCCCAGGTTGTGACTCTGACACACCAGGCTTAATGCTTTAGAGCAGGACTTGAGGGATGTTTGGCACCTTGTGGGAGCAGCTTCTCCATTCAAAATGCCACTCCACCCTACCTCTGTTGGTACAGGGACAGCTTTCTTCAACTCAGTCCTCACGGTGCTTTTATCTCTTTCCAAGGCTTTTCCTTCTACTTGGCTGCCTAGAGTAGACAGAGTGTGACATTCTTCACTTCAGCCAGTTTATAGAGAGACTAAACTTGGATTCATTGATCTAATAGGTTTCATTGACAACTTTTTGTCCCTTACAACTTTTATCCTTTTCCCCACCAGGAATATCTAATAAAAAGCGTTGGTTTAATAAAACAGAGTATGCTTTGGTTCCTCTGATCATACCATATTTTGGTATAACTTTGCTCAAGCAGGATTAGTAACAAAGCACCACCACTGCTGGTGCTGGTGGAGCTTCACTTGAGTGAGATTTCAGAAAATCCTGCATGTAGCTCTAGCCTATGGGAGAAAGGTAACCCTCATTAAAGAGGAGGCTGAAAGCCTTGACAATGTCATCTGTGATGTGGGTGCTTCTGCCAGTGTCCTCACAGAGCTCAGCTGAAGGCTTTCAGTGCTGCCCCCCAGCACTGCTGCTCTTCCAGCACAGGGCCCTCTGCTCCTCAGCCTTCTGCTGTGCTGTCATGGCTTTAAGCTGCTCCTCTGCTTTTCTGTTTAAAACATTGGCATTTTGACTTCAAAACCAGGGAAATTCTTTGCAGTTTAGAGCAGCAGACAAGGGGGAGGATGCTGTGTCTGGATGTCCCTGTGCCCCCAGCCTGGCCCTGCCTTGTGGCATGCACCAGCAGTTAGAGCTAAGAAAGGAGCTGGCCCTTAACTCCCAAATTAGGACCAAAAGTGCTTTGTTTCCATCCTGCTCTGGCATAAATACCTATGTAGGTCAGTGTGGAAGGATGAATCATGCCATGTGTCCTGTGCATATTAAACCCATGTTCTTTGTCTCGAGGCACATGCAGGTTCCTGGTGAGAGCTGCCAGGGTGGGGGCCCAGGCAGGGCTGGTTTCCAGCTACAGGCACAGAGCTTGCTTGAGCCACAGGACAGCTGGGGTCCAGTACTGGTTTATGCATTCACCCTGGCCAAGGGAGAAGAAAGAGTATTGCTTGGTGGTGGTGGTG
>VZUA01099205.1:14118-24364 GCA_013401035.1 Horornis vulcanius | reverse complement strand
TTTTTTTGTTATTTCTAGAACCTAAGGGACAAGCTACAAAGTGACCCTCTGTCCAGAGAAAAGCTTTTTAAATGAAATTCAAATGCTCGTATTCTGAACCTGTGAACATAACAAAATCTTCTGTAATTATAAAAAAGAACCAAAACAAGCTCTGAAACTCCACAAAAGCCTGTAAAGATATAAACAGGAACTCCTAAGAACGCATTCCTGTTTTTCAGTGCAAGTGAAATAGCTTTTCAAGCAAAAAAGTTAAAAACTCCAGTGGTCAAAATTAGCATGATTTGGCCCTCTATCTCCTTCTAGATCACATACAAAAGGCAGTCTTATCATTCTCCAAAATAGGGTTAGCTAAAATTCAAATTTCTATTGGATGATATTTAAGGTAAAAGAGAAACAAAGAGTTTGAATGCTTTGTACATAACCAGTGACTCAGAAATAGGCAACACAGCCAAAGATATGTAATGTCCCTTTGCACCCTGCTTCACAGACTTGGCATTATACTTCTGAATCCAAAACTGCTTAATCCTGTTAATCCAAGTCCACAGATCAGTTAATGGAATGAAATGTTAAGTGTACATTTTATATATTCTATAAGCATGTCTGTGTGTATACAAGACTTACAGAGCAAGGAATGCAGATCTGAATGTTGATCTCAATGACTCTGTAAAAAGTGAACAGGGATCATCATGAGCTTTTTAATTCCAGTGCACTACTAGTCCCTGCTTCTGTCATATATTTCAGCAGTCTCTGCCAAGCATATATACAGTGCAGAGGTATTTCTGCTACCTCTTCAAGTAGCCAACTTGAATCTGGTAGAATATAAACTTCATGGCTCTGCCCTACAAGAAAGCATATGAACTATTTCCAAAGACAAAATGAGGCTGCACTGTGATTCAACAAATAACCCTGCCAAAGTTGTGTCTAAATACATCACACAAGTAATGTTCCATCCAGATAATCCAATTTCAGGTAACTGAAAGCTATATGGAAGTATAACACACTGTAACAGCTAGTATGCATTTCTGACCAGAGAAGACATACTGTCATTGTCCTCTAATGCAAAAGAACTTGATTTATTTAATATATTCACATGCCACAAGCCTATACAGAAGGTGCAACTCTAGTGGAAATATGGGTGTCTCGGGCCACTGCTAATGAGTATCAGAATCTTTTCCTTGAACTGGAGATTGAATCCATCCCAGCTCAGCAGGGCTTAGAAGCTTTTTCCATCAGGTGGGTATTTTGTGGCTTGTTTGAGTTTCATGCCTCTACATTCCAGCTCCCACATCAAACTCACCACTCCGCTTGGCACTAGTCTTCAAGCCCTTTGAGCTATCTTACATGTTTATACATTTCTAAGCACAAGAGAGTCCTATTCTTGGCCGAGTCTTCTGGAAAAGAACTGCTGCTACAGGGTAGAAAACTTTTCTACCACATACTGAGAAGTCCAGAATCCTGCAGAAAGAACTTACAAAAAGTCAAAAGCTTTCTTAAAGATACTATATGCTTAAACACCTGTGATTCCAGACAATTCGGGGCTAGCACTACTATTCCATATTAAAATTACTCATTAGTACATTGCAAAGCAACTGGATTTTATTTTAAGCGGGAAATAAAGTTTCAGGGTGAAGTTTCACAAGATGTTTGAGTCAACTTGTTGGCTGACTGATACCAAAAGGGATGATTCTGCTCTTCAGCCTCTGCTGGCCTAACAGGCTTTGTCCCTTCTTCCCAACCTCTACAGTATTTCCAAGCTCACATGACCCCTCTGTTCACACTGGTGCTATGTGCAATTCAGCTCATTCAATCAACAGAAAATTGACATAATGTTATGGTTTAGCTTTCCACAAGTTTAGCAAGACGAAGATACTTACGAAAGCATCAGATAAAGCTAAAGCAGACAGACAAAAAAAGAGGAATGAATGGGATCTTAAAATTATCTTAGCAATTTCTAGAAACCAACTTTTGGGTCATGACTATAATCAATGGCAGTGTAAATGTAGATACAGAGTTCCAATGAGCTGGCTACTCTTTGCTAAGTAGTGCTGCTTATGTTTTTTCCCCTGCAATAAACCAGAGGGATAGGCTATCTTACCTTCTCCCTAGGGCAAGGGCTTTAAAAAAAAGTTACAATCAAACAGCTCCACATCTTATGCCACCTATCCCCACAGGACAGGCACTCCTAACTACAAGCACCTGATGTTACAGGGCCAATCAGCAAGTTCTGTTTTGCAGTTTAATCTTTGATGGTATTTTAAATGAAGAGAGATGAAATTAGCTGAAGGACGCTTTAAACAATAGCTATTCCCAAAAACACCCAACACCACCTCATGTCCTGTGAGTAAAGATAAGAATGTAAATTAGGAAAGAACAAACTTCAAAATCTTGGGCAATTTAAATATCAGAAAAAACAGTATGAGAAATTTAGAAATACCATTTGTCTAAAATATGAGAATCCACAGCACTTGCTAGAAAGGCAAAATATCATACAACTCACACAGAACATGGAAAACCCTCCAAGTCCTTCAGAATCAACTTCTCATGAGCAGATAACTATTCTAAAACTATGCTCTGTGCATACTTTCATTTGAGCTTGACAGCAAAGGAACGATACTCTGAGAAATTGCAATTCAATCAGTCTCTCAGAAAGAGAACGCTTTGCTAAACTAATCCAGTTTCCAAATGACTATTTTTGCAACTCAAAACAGTCCTTATTTCAGATCAGTTTAGTTTACAACCATGGACTAAGACTTTACACACAAGTAACAACTAAGAAATACAGATTTCTTTTGCCGGTTAATGTGACAGTAAGACAAAAAGCAGTTGTAGAGCAGATAAGTGTTTATACCACAGCTGTGCAAGACAAAAGTCTTTATATCGTTTCACAACTAACTTGGGAGCCTGGAACAGACAATTGTTTTAATTGTCACAACTTGTGGAAGCATGAGGGTCCAAAAACCAGGATCACTGTACAATCCACACCAGCTTTGAACAATCTGTTTTAATATGTCATTTTTGTTTTTACACATGGCATTCGAGATGGCTAATTCTTTGAAAAATAGCAAGACACATTTAACTTGAAACCAACTGTCAATTCTCCTCTAGGAATAACATTCAGTAGCAGCCACAGTCCATTTAGAGCTTGTCACAAATAGTGGTTTAACTAGGTTTTTTCTTCTGCTTACAGAAGACTGGCCTTCAGTTTCAACATTTCTGCATTTTTTGGTAAAGTCATGACCTCCCCAGCCCCTTCAGAGCTCTTCAGTGAAGAGTAGCTTTTCTTCACAAATGTTCATTGCTATATGTAACCATGCAGCTCAATTCACTTTTTAGGTCAAATATCACTCAATTCACTTTATAGTTCAAATATCACTTCTTTCACAAAAGGGTCCTTAGTGCCACAATACAATTTTAAGTTTCAGCAAACTTCATCCACTAGCTTCATAATTTCTTTTCTGTGCTTAAATTCTTCTGGGGCTTCAACCCCAAGACGACTTGGCATATTCATAATCTTTATGGCAGCTTCTAAGTGCCTAGAATCCAGAAAAAAACCACTAGGTGAAATCAGAATAAGAAGTGTAGTGCGCAAAATTAGGACTCTAAATAGTAACACAGTGAAGGGATTGTAAATCACCAAATGGAAATGCTCTCTTGGACTTGAGTATCCAAAACAATAAACAAGATAAGCTTAGGAGCTGTGTAGTCTTCCTTCAATCCCCTCTGTTAAGCTATCTATAGTATTTGAAAAGTAAGAATTATGTCTCCTTTTTCTTTGAAAGTGAAGACTGGGATGTTAGTTTTCTACCTAATAAATCAACAGAATTTGTTTAGAAGGTTTTTTGTTTGTGCACTCAATATGACAATCCAGTCCCACAACTCCTGTCTTCCCCAAGCAGCCTATGCTAAGGCACAGGCCAAGAAGTCAGTAGGTAACATAAGTAAACCCATGATCCCCACTCCCAAATAATGAGAAGAGTTGCTGCTGAATGATTTAGGACTTTCTAAGACTTTCCAGGCACAACTGAAACATCCTTGTAAAGCTGAAGAAAAACTTAACAAAGCAGAAAAAGTGGGTAAGTGGTGGTATAATTATTCCAAAATAACTGTAAAATTTTCATGAGGTGATCAAAGCAAGGAATCTGTGGATGCCTTGAATTTATTAACATCAAATTCAGAGGAACTGTGCTTGTGAAAACCTGACATATACTACTCTCAGATTCCCCAGACGTCAGCCCAGGAATTGGGTGAAATCCTCAGAAGAGACTACATCTTTTTGATTGAATTTAGGTATTTGACTATACACGTGTGTATGGATATCTGTATGTATGTGTACACACAACAAACTGATCTTTGTTGCTGACCAGTGTGAGCGCTTGCTACCCAGATTGACCACTTTGGCAGTAGTGAATGGCACAGAAACAAATCCCTGCTCTGGGCCAGTGCTGTAACCTGTGTAATGAGAGGGTACATCCAGTTTAGCAAGGCCAAGCACAAGGCGTTGCACCTGGGTGGGGGCAATGCCCAGAATCCATACGGGATGTGGAATGAGCAGATCGAGACCAGCCCTGAAGGATTTGGCGGTGCTGGTGGGTGAGAGGCTGAACAGCAATGCACACTCACAACCCAGAAAGCCAAACGTGTCCTGGGCTGCATCCAAAGCAGTTTGGGCAGCAGGGCCAGGGAGGGGATTCTGCCCCTCTGCTCTGCTGAGACCCCACCAGGAGTGCTGCACCCAGCTCTGGGGTCCCCAGCACAGAAAGAGCACAGGCCTGTTGGAACAAGTCCAGATGAGAGGCACCAAGATGATCAGAGGGATGGAGCACCTCTGCTATGAGGAGAGGCTGAGAATTGGGATTATTCGGCCTGGAGAAGAGAAGGCCTCAGGGTGACCCAGTTGTGGCCTTCCAGTAATGAAGGGAGACTACAACAAAAAGGGAGAGAGGCTGTTTACAAGAGCACATGGGGACAGAATAAGAGGGAATGGCTTCAAACTGAAAGTAGCTTTAGATCAAATAGTAGGACAAAATTCTCTCCTGTGAGAGAGGTGAGTGAGGTGGTCAGGCACTGGAACAAGTTGCCCACAGAAGCTGTGGCTGCCCCATCCCTGGAAGTCTTCCAAGACGAGGCTGGATGGAGCTCTAAGCAACCCAGTGGAAGGTGTCCCTGCCCATGATAGGGGAACTGAAATTAGATGACCTTTAAGGCTCTTTGCAATTGAGTATTCCATGATGATTCTTGACTATTCCATGATGATTCTATGATGACATTGGGGTTTTTTTTGGAGACATGCCCAAGGCAGTTGTGCTTTACAGCCAACCCAATGTTAACACTGAGCAAGTGTTGATCCTGCCAGGCTTTTCAGGGAAAACAAGAGAGAAGGCATCCACTTTACAAATGGTAAATGATGTCAGATACTAAGAAGGACTCTTTTCATGTACGGGCAGCAAAACTCTAAACAACTTTACCAGCAAAAACATTGATAACTACAGATTCAGTATTGAAATAGGTAATTTTCTGTTCAGAGCAGCTTTTGAATGACATCACTTAATTTGAACTGACATTTCATAGTCAAGTTTCCAAATGCTTTTCTGACATTGCCTTTGAAACTCTCAAAGCTGAAAAATCTTTTTTGAAGTAAAATCTTCACAACATAAGGTTTCTATGCTTAGCCTTGAAGTTCCAAGTTTCTACTCAAGTTTTCTACATCTTTCTATAGTCCATGGATATTACTTTTTTCATCAACTCAGACCAACAAAACTAGGAAGAATCAGATGAAATTAGCAAGTGGAGAGATCAAAAGAAATGGAAATATTTTTTTCATTTATAGCCTTTTTTTGAAGATTATCTGACACTGGATACCAAGGATGCTAAAAGTCCTTATCTGTTGAACAGATAAATGGAATAAAAACATATTCCTATTTTTTAAGGCGACAAACCACAGAAGCTCAAAACACAAAGGGAGAGTATTCTGGTTTGTTTGCTTATTATTAACAAAACAAACTTCTGATCTGACCCAACATATTATCAAATTTCCTCCTACATTCAGAGAATAATAAGAAGAGTGTAGTGTTTCTGTATTTTCCAGGAAAAAAAAGTTCTAAGATTTGGGACAAAACAAAAATGCTGTAATTCTTCAAGATCCTTTCATTTAAACTCAAATCTGAATTATATTCTTGGCCTGTACTGGTTCTAAGTTGGTATTTTAAGCACCTCTGACATAAAGCCAGCAACATTACACTGCTGCTTAGTGGAGACACACCAATACAAAATGGCTACAGAGCAAAAACGGCCTACCCCAAGCAAATTCTACACTTGTAAAACTTGGTTTAAAAATCAACATAGAAGTTACAGGAAGAGACAACACTTAAAATTTCAAATAAGCAAGAAATTACAGTAAAAAGTCATTACAACCTTACCTCTCTCCTACTATTCGTTTATTAAAAGGATTCTTGGAACTGCTTACCAAATAATGCAATTACAGCATGAAAAGCAAGGAATTGTGACTGAAAATGCAGTATCACAGTTGAGTGCTCTAATGTTTCCTGAAAACAACAAGCAGATGCAGAAATCAGGAACAGTACTCTTTCAATATAGATCACTATTATAGTTATTTACTTCAACTGGGAGTTGCATTCAGTTTCACAGAATGGTAAAATATATTCACACTACTTGGGAAACAGCACTAACCATTTACCTTACATGCCATGGGGTCAGGGGCAATCCTGTTTGTAAGAATTAATAGCAATTCCTTTACTTCCTTTAAAAAGCAATAGCTCCTAAGTTTCCAAAATGACCTAAGTGGACTACAACTGTTTGTTCAAGATACTTGCTAACTCATTGTGCCTTGAACAAACGCTTGATCTGAGTCAGCTCAAAGAGGTGAAGTCATGAACATGGAGGACAGAATTTTATTTTACTTTGGATATTCACTGACAACTAGAATCTGACAAAACATACTGTCAACAGTCCCCAGGATTCTGCCAAAATACACCACATACCTCACCCTGCCAGAAGACTGCCAGTCTCTATGTTAATTGGAAAAACCTTAGAGTAGTTATTGACCCTACTCTGCAGAGCTTCCACACTGCTCTCCTGCTTTGGCATTCAAACCAATCCACCTGCATTTGCAAGAATGACTGCAAGGTATGCGAGCAGTGTCATCTAAGAGAAACCACCTCTCTTTTCCAGGATTATTTACTTTCATAAGTCAAGACACTGAAGAGATGTGCAATAATTGAGGCAAACCAAATAAGGAGGTTACAACTAAGAACACCATTACACTGGGACTTGGGTATTTATAGATAGCTGGGAATGCAAAACAAAACCAACAGAAGAGTTAAGCACAGCGTGGCTAAGCTTTACTTCTGCAAGTAACTGAATTTCAAGTCACCAGCTTCAGCACAACCAAACAGGTAGAACATCAAATGGGAAACCTGAAAGTTTGAGGTACGAAAAGAGTTGCTTTACCCAAAAGCTAACACTGAAATTCAGGGACCACAGTCTGGCTAGGCATTTAAAGCAAGGAATATGGAATATACAATCCTTGCAATGGGTATACCAAACTAAAAGTACCTCCTAGGGGAATTTCACGGTCACAGATTGCTTAGTTACAATAGCAGCCGTCCTTAAGTCGATTTTGAAATAAAAGCACCAGGAATGGAAGCTATCATTACAGCCCAGAATTCAGGGCTGCTCTGCACACTCACCTCTCTTCCACTGAACACTGAGAAAGAAGCCTTTCCTAATTTTGATCTCTATCTTATGGGCACCAGATATTCCACATGAAATACAGAGTGAGGGGAATCACAGATATGGCAAGCCCTCTTCCCTAAAAACATTTGTGTGTCCAATTAAAATGCTGTCTGGTTTCCACAACAGAGCAAAAAGCTGCTCTTGGGGCAGAGCACTACAAATATGTGTTAGACAATGACACTTCCACAAGGACACTGAATGACACATATCTAGGAATTTCTCATGAGTTTTTGCATCCACTGAAGATTTGCTCTACTTCCAACTTTTTCCAACTCCATGGTCACTCTCATTTCCATTTGCTTCCAATTTTTTCCTTAACTTTCCTCATGTGTTCTCCTTCTTAGGTAAACAGGTGGCACTATCACCAAATTAATCACATCGTATTCTTAAAGAAGGGTTTCAACATTTGGATATTTAGCTCCCTTGTTATACATACACCATGCTAACCTCCTAAGAGCTGACAGAGATCCCAGTGATAACAATGTATCTCTTTAATTAAAAGAGAAAAATGTTGAATTAAAAAAAATCCTTCTCTATGAAATAAACAATAGCTAACAAATTAAATGGGAAAAGCACATGGCAGGGTCAGGCAAGTTATTTTTTTTTCTGCTTGTCCTGGGTTATTAAAAAAAAAGTCTGTGTAATCATATTAAATTTTTTCTACCTACTCAAAACCAGTTTTAATTCTTACTTTTTTTTTTAATTAAATCTCTCTAGTAAACAAAAGGGATGGTAGAAAGATTGAAAATTTGCCATCAAAATTCTTTCAAGAATGGGAAGGGACAAGGGATCAGAAACAACTAATGAAAATTGGCACTCTGTTAGAACACACTATTACTGCACCAGAACAGGCTGTACCAGAGTGTGTATGTACTAGATGGACCGATCCTAGGTTTGAAGGGCCGATTACTAAATAATGTACTGAAAAAACACATACTGTACACAGAAAAAATGTACACTTTACAACTGAGGTTTGAAATATACTAACGTATTTTTCCTATTAGCACTTTGCTTTCAAAACAATCTTTCTTCAAGTAGTTTAGCATCAGCGAGTCACAAGGTAGGTGTCTGCACTGTGCCTCTACTAAAACTGTCCTACCAGTGACCTCCAGTGTGACAGCTTGGGATTATTTACTAACAGGGATTTGGTACATTATCCAGCAGAAGAAATGAACTGAATGAAAGACCAATATGGTGAGAATGGATAATAACTACAAGCTTGAGGCAAGAGGGCAAGGAATTTGTCAGAGATTTGGATTTCTGTCTGATCTTGAATTTCATTTGTGTTGAATGTCATAAACCTTAGCAGAACAGGACTATTCCAGGAACAAATTTTAGCTGTAACTTCTTGCAACTAATGGTTATTAGGTGACTGTTCAAACCAGTTCTATTCGAGCAACAATTGCATCTAAATGAATAAAGAATTCAGATAATAAAATTACCCCGGATTTTGCTTCTTTGGATTATGGTGTCAAATTTGAGGTAGGACCTGGATTTTAGGTCAAGATGCATAACAAACATCAACTCATCTTTTCATTAAGACAAGCAGAGTATTCACAGCCCTGCCATTCTGAAGACTGTGATGTTAAGGCATCAGAAATGACAGAATATTACAGCACACAACACACAGACTTTAACAAACGTGCTGGTGATACTATGCTCCTCTTGCTTCTTAAGGTTAACATGCCGTTGCAGCGCATTTCCCATCAGGGGCTTTTAGTTCAGTATCACAGGTCAAGTCAATGGTAACTGTACTGCAAAAAGCATCAAAATCAGAAGGGGAAGGGGTCAAGATGAGAACACATCTGCCCCTCAGTGTTGGTAAGCACGGGCTTACTCATCAAGCACAGGTCCTCCCTCTTCCCTTCAGCACATGGTTTATATCCAGCTCTATTGCTCAGCAAATACAACTTGTGACAAACACTACGGGAAACCGCAGACAAGATACACGCTGCTACAGCGCGGGGAGGGTTCCAGAGGGCCGCGCCTGGGCTTCCCCTCTCCTCCCCCTGCAACCCATTTCCCTGCAGTGACCCCTCAGCGCCGGCAGAAAGCTGTGGCACAACCTCGCTCGCCCCGGCTCTGCCTGGGGGACCCGTGTTGTGTCTACAGCGCAGGCCCCATGTGACAGACGCACAGACAGACAGACGCACAGGTGCGGGGAGGGGCGGGTGACCCGGACACGCGCACACCTGGCGCGCACCCGCGGCGTCGCGAGCGCGCACAGGGTCTGTCCCCGTGTCCCCTCCGCCCTCCCGCGCGCGGGCAGCCGAGGCCCCCACGCGCCGGTTACATAACGCCGCGCGCCGTCCCTCTTTCCCTTCCCCCCGTTCCCGCGCCGGGAAAAGAACGGGGAAGGCCCAGGCCGCGGGCCCAGGGAGGGGCTGTGAGGCAGGGCAGCAGCTGTGGGCCCCGCGTCTGCCTCCCGCTCCCTCTCGCGTCCTCCCTGCCTTCTTTTTTCCCGTCCCTGAGCCACCCCCCGCATGTCCCTCCC
>VZUA01099205.1:3026-13286 GCA_013401035.1 Horornis vulcanius | reverse complement strand
CCACAGAAGAAAGGCCTGCTTGTTCCTCTGGCGTGCTGGATACATGAATAATACCCACTGGCTCCTCCCATGTGATTCTGCATTTTTAACAGAATCACAGAATCCTTTAGGTTGGCAAAGACTTTCCAAGATTGTCAAGTCCAACCTCTAACCAGTTAACACCTTGTCAACTAAACCACAGCACTATGTGCCACATCCAGTTATTTCTTGAACACCTCCAGGGATGGTGACTGGGCAGCCCATTCCAGTATTTAACAACTTTTTCCACGAAGAAATTCCCCCTGACATCCAACCCAGACCTACCCTGGCACAGCTTGTCCTGTTGGTAGTTGCCTGGGAGAAGAGGATGAACCCCACCTAGTTACAACCTCCTTTCAGTACACTGGGGATTCTCTGAAGTGTATCCATGGGGAGGCTGAAAGGAACAGAGGGCCAGTTGTGGGGGAAAACATAAAGCAGGTGTAATAGTGGTATGGAAATGTAGGAGAAATAAGACAGAAATACTAGGAAACATCAACCTTATTAATTGTGCTATTTATGTAATTTACATAAAAATTAGTATTGACTTATTCTAATTCTGTTATATTCACTTTGTTACATAAATAGCAAATAGCCCCAGTCCTACAACTGTGTCCACATAAACAGATCTGCTAGAAGTCCACACTGATACTAGGCAAAACTCCAATTTGGTTATAACCACACCAGTCAAATGGACTCAGACCCACATGGATTTAGTTCCAGGGATGAAGCTGTCTGTCACTGTAAGACAAGGGCTTATGTAGAATCTTCTTTTCTCCATCTGCATTGCCCCAGTTGTCCTGTTCTGTGAAAAATGTTACAATTTCAATTTTTTTTTTCTCTACTTTGAGTGATAACATGAAAAACTTAATGAATGTCCAGCCTTTCACCCATATCTAGTTACATACTGCTCAAGAGGTCCATGTAGGATAAGGAAAAGTTGAGTTTAGGTCTGTGTCTCTCAGCTGAGCACCAGCTATTTTAGCCAGTGATTGCTTCATTTCACTTTGAGAAATATTTATAGCACAACTCTTAGCACCTTCATGCGAAACACCCAAATATTTGATTTTCACTCAGTATTTTAATGAAACTCATCTTCACAATGTGGATGTTCCCTGCCAGAGGGAAGCAGGAAACAAAAATCTGACCAGATTTTTGACCAGATTTAAGTCAAATTTTGGAGACATTGTGGCTGGCTGCTTTCACTCTAATTTTTATCAGCAATTATATTACCTAAAAAAAAAAAAGGTTCTGAAAAATACTGTTTAGAAAATATGCTATCTAGAATATATCCATTTCACTGGGCCAGCATTTTCCAGTTTTGCCAGGAAATGACTCTACCAATCCCAATCCTTGCCAGTCTGGAGTAAACTAACTGTTAAAAGTATTGCATGACTGGATATATGCATTATTTTTTTTTCTTACAGAGCTATTTCTCTAGGGGGCAGTTGTGGAGCAGAAAGGCAGAAAGACAAGTGGAATAGGGATTAATTTAAGTTAGCAAGAACAGCTTTAAAATGGTTAGTCAATGATTGTATTTTATTTTTAAATAGAAACTGACATATAAGCAAATTATAAGAGGAACCAACAATTATTTAGAGAGGCATGTGGGGACAGCTATTTTGTTTTGTGAAATATAGCTGGGGTAAGAGTTACCGGTGAAAAAACCTGAAATACTCATTCTATATTTTCAGCAAAGAATAGATACAGTTAAGGAACAAACAGAAAACGGAATTAATATTAAAAAGAGGATAAAAATATGGAAGTCTAGGAGAAGGGCCAAAAAATAACAGCAGTAAGTTATCTTCTGTCTTTTAATGCCCTTACTCTGTAACTCATCTTCACCAGTGAGCTTGTGAACTGACAGAAACATCTTAGGTTATAGTAGCCAGATTGGGAACCAGGTTTATTGCTTAGTCATTGGTAAATATTTATAGGGTGAAGCCTGGTTAAAGCCTGCTGACTTCAGTAAAAGTGTTCTTGCTGTCTTCACTGAGTTTGGAATCAAATCTGAGGATAGGGAGAGAGACACTAGTAGTCCAGTGGGACTGAGGTTTTAGCTGGGGTATCTCAATGAGGTGTTATTGTTGAGCAGCCATTATCTATATATCTTACTTTCTGAGTCAAAATCTGCTGCAGCTTACAAAAAGTATGTCTGATGTCATTTCAGTAACTTCAGCACAAAGGCATTTCCAGGTGAAACTCGAGAGGCCCAGGGTCATGCTACTTGCAGCCTAATACAGGAGATGTGACTATGGCTGCTATGGACTCTCTGAAGGCTTCTGTTGTGACATCTCTGGGTCTCATATTGTCAGAAAGGGCACATAAAGCCATGATGGAAGAAAATACCACCCATGCTGATATTTCTGTGTATTCTTTCTTGTTTCCCAGGGCGATGTTGGGCTATCAAGTACACACCAATGCAAGGGCCAACAGAGTGCCAATCTTCTGGCATTCCACAGAGGAAGAAAAAAACTTGAGGTATGCTATTGCTTGCTGTTTTGCTGGTCTGCAGATAGTTATGTTTAAAAGGCAGAGCATTTCCAATTGCTTGGCTCTACCAGAGCCAAGCTGTTTGTATAGTAGAAGGTGTCTTTGCCACCTTCATTCACTTCCAGAGAGGGTCCATAAGGTGAAACTGAAAACCAGTTGCTGCTCACCACTTTACCATGGCAGTCACCGGCCTGCAGCTGCTGTAAGCAGCAGTCATGACAGACAAATAATAAATTGAGAATAGCTGCAGTGGACTTTTTCTTTGTCATATGGTCCTTACTTCTCACACCTACATTCGGCTGGTTCAGGAGCTCTTGGAAGGATCACCTGTGTCAAATCCACCTTGGGTGGGTTCAACTCATGTTCAGTTCTCAGCAGCAAATTCAGAGGTGATTTTGATTCGGGCAACACAGGGATGAGAATAGGGGACACTGAATTCATCTCCGTCTCTGGATCCTTTCATACCAACAGGCTCAGCCTTGTCATTCATTCAGGTGTTTGTCTCCGCCCAAGGCACAGAAGGCTGTTTCAGTATAGAGGTGTCTTATCCCCAGCACACCCAGCACGGCTCAGGCTGTGGCCGTCAGCGTGGTGCTGTTCTCGGCGCAAACACGCGTTACACCCGCACCCCCCGCAGCAGCCAGCCGGGATCAGGGGTCAGGGATCCGCACGGCCAGCGCAGCCCGGGGTGAGGACGGCACGGGGCACTCCCGTCCCGGGCGGCAGCGGGCGGGAAGGACGCGGCTGCTGTGCCGGCGGGGCGGCTCCCGGCGAGGCGGTGCTGCATTGCGGGCACAGCCCCGCCCGCCCCGCCCGCCCCTCTGCTCCCCGGGCCGCCTGCCGGAGAGCCCCGCCGGCGCCCTGCCGTCCTCCCTGCCGTCCTCCCTCCCGCAGAGCCAGGGGGAGGGCGAGCGCGCTCGGATCTGGCTTCGCACGTCGCTCGCAGGGCCGAGGTAATTATGAACGACAGAGACACATTTCACAACTCCTGCAATGCTGTAGTAACACAGCCTGCTGTAGTAAAGCCCTAAATATTGACATGTAAAAGCTGCAGGATTATTGCAGTAGTTTCCTGACCGAGCACTATTGTTTCATGGTAACCAGTGAAACTGCTGTTGCAAAATCTCATCTGCAGCGTTTGGTTGTAGCATTAATATATTACATATCACTGCCTACACCTACTTTTTAATCATGATGCCTATTTTTTTAGCTCCTAAACCACAATGCAGTCAGATGTTTTGAAGTGGAATATATGTTTATTTACAATTATGATTAATTAGTTCTACTAAGCAGAGCTGCTCTCGCTCTTTCAAGAGTGAAAGAACCTAAGAAAGATTTCTAGCCAGGGATAAAGATCCCTGTTCCTCTAGAATGATTTTTAAGCATCACGGAAAAAAAACCAAAAACCCAAACAACAAAAACCCACCACACCTCTGCAGGATAATCTACACACGCAAACAATCTGTCATGCCCCCCTCCCCCACCCTGATTTTTAAAAGATTTTTCTCAGCATGTAACTAAGGTTAAAATAACATAAAATAAAATCAAAACTTGCAGAGAGAAGCAGTCTACATTTGGGCTTGGCATTAGGGGAAGTGGCTGTGAGGTTCTTTGCACAAGAAGGCATTCTCAAGGCAGGAATAAAAACCTAGGTAAAAAATGGTGGGAAGCAAAGCAATTACGAAAAACAAACAAACCTGGAAAGAATCAGAGCCAAGAGTTAGCTTCAGGCATTTTGCAAATGATGGAGCAATATGGTTGTTGTGTTACTACTGCAATCACAGGACCAGTGGTTGAAGGGAAAGGTGTCACCAACAGATATTTGTCTTGTGTCTTCAAACTGACCAGCTAAGAAGAGTCAAACATGCTGGCACATCAGCCTGTACTCATGGCTTTATTTTATGAACCTACTTTACTCCCCAGCAGTCATTTTGGAGGGGTGCACTAGTGTCCAGAATGGAGCAATGCATCAGACCTATTTTACACAAAATGTTGATTTACTTAAGAGTCTGAAGACCTCTTGGTTCTGTCTTCCTCTTGCTCTTTACCATTGGTGGGTGCAACACTCTTTGCTGGCCAGATCCTGTGGGCACAGCTGAATGGTAAAGAATCCTCCCCCAGTCATACATCAGGGCTGCATCTGCCCTTGCAACTGGGAAGAATACATAAAAATAAGTTTTATTTTGACTAATTTTGTGCTGAAACAGTTTAGGACACTGCAGTAGAATTTATTTTAGATGAAAATTGCACATCTGCAAAGATTTCTACATCATCTTAATAGTGCTCTGGTATCTCCATTTCAGCAGTTCCCTCTGTGCAAAATTGCTTGTGTGGAGAGCAAATATACATGATTGGATTGCCACCTGCAGCCCCATTTTTAATGAATCTGAAACTGTGGCTCAGTACTCAAAGATATTAAGTAAGAGTATACTGTGCATATATAGATATAATGTGTGCCTTTATTCCATTGACCTTTTATTTTCATAGTCTTCCTAGGCAAATACTCAGTGATTACAAGTTTTGCCCCTCTGTTTCAAAGAGAAGTTGAAATGGAGTCCTTGATCTTGTTTGCTGTGGTTCTTATAGTGTCTTGATTGTTCCCAGCTGAGCTTGGAGCATTGTTGGACACAGGCACTCCTACAGGGTTCTGCCTAAAGCAGTTGCTTGCTACAACACAGGACAGTCTATGCAAAACAGCAAAGTCACTTTTAGGCAACTGGAAGAAACCTCAAACCAACAACAAAACCCTGGGTAGGCATATTGGATCACAATAATATAAAGAAGCCTAAAGCTGTGCCTCTCACCTAAATGCCCTGTTTCTTCCTATTCAGAGGCATGGATCTCTCTTGACAGTGACCCAGCAGATGGACTCCCTGCAGGATTTTACAAGGTCCCTTGCTGACCTGTTTACAAGTAGCATAGGAGGAGAGTTCTTCCCCTCTGAAATGTTCATTTTCTGCTGTGAACTCTAGGTAATCTGTATTAAGGAGGGGGCAGGGTTTTTCTCTTATGAGGCCAGTTACCTGCAGTTCTTTTCCCTTTTTCTGCTTGGAGCCAGTATTTTCCTTCTCCTGAGAATCATTTGGGATATCAGTTATATGGAAGTCCGTATATTTTACTTCCCGCCAAGATTTTCTAAGATTTTTTTGTTTTGTTGGTATTGTGAGCAGAGATTTAATGGATGCCATTGACAACATTCAAACAGGCTTACATATTCTCTTCTCTCTGCACCGAGGGCAAGAAATTATTGCTGGGGTTCTTTCTCTCTAAAGCCATAGGAGAGCTCAGCTTCTCCATGGTAGAAATTAGTCAGTGTATATGTTCTGTCACTCAGGGTTCCTGAATAACAGTGAGTACCACACAAATTACAGATTCTATTGCAACTTGCAGTTAACAGGCAGAAAGGATCCTGAAGTACATCAGAAGACAGAGCTGTACTCTGGCATACTTTTTCATGTTATGTCTTGTGATGTATCTCTAAGAATGTAAGCACTGAAAAATACTATTGGCATCACTGAAGTGGATGTAGTGGATTTAGTGAATGCTGATACAGAAGATGCAATTTGAACCAGAAGTGCAGGATTGAATTAATTTCTCCTAATTTAGATACCCACAGCTGAGCAAGCCTTGAATGTAGCTGACTATACAGACTCTAGGGTGACTGGCTCATATGTAAATGTCTGTGCTTCGGAATGTTTGATATTAGCTGAGATGAATGTTAGTCACAAAAGCCAGTCTTTCATATTCTTCTCACTTCTCTACCATGCATCACAGTCTTCTTAACACTTCGTCCTTTGGCTGTTCTGAGGTACAGGAAAACTGACAGCTCCTGAGAAAGCAGCCTCTTGAATGGATCTGGCCTATGCTGGCGCTCAGCCCAGTGTGTAGTCCCAGAGAGAGTCAGAATTGCCACAACAGTAAAGGAAGGGATAAACAAGTAGAATGTGGGTAGTAAAATGGGAAAAAAGAGCTCAGCATGTCAGCAAGGATGACATGGTGAGTGTTACGACCATGCTAGTAGTAGAAAGTAGTAGGAAAGAAAAAAAAATCTGTGCTGAGGCTAGAGGTACGAAAATATCTGGAGGATGTCTGTGACCCAGAGGAGGAGACTGGTCAATACAGCTTTGGGATTTTTTTTTGTTTGGTTGGGCTGCATACAGAGGCCTCTGCAGCGTTTTTGGAGAGAATTTCAATTGCTTCATATTATGACATAGAGCAAATCATACTGTCATTGAGGGAACTTTGGAATCCTTCCCTTCTTGGAAGATTCCTGTCCTACTTTCATTGTATTCATGGCAAATTTGCCAGAAGGGAAACCAAGACTGAGGTACCAGGTGGGATCTAAATGTTATGATGGAGAAGGTTTTGAGAAGTTCCTGTGGGTTGAATAATACTAGGGATCCATGGTCCAATCACACTCCTGAATCCAGGCAGTTCTTTGAGGCTATGTGCTGCACAAATCATACAGCTGTGATGTACAGGAACAGGTCTAAACCAGCTTGCAGCAGTTCTGCTGTTTAAAAATGCTGAATATTGGCTGTCACAATTCTCCCAGAATGCTAACTCTTCAGGCCTGGAACTAAGTGAAATTTAGCTTGGAGCTTCATTCTTTTATTAGGGACCTAAGACTAATAGGAAGACTATGAAAAATCGTTCCAGTCATGACTGTGATGAATCCCTCTGATCTACGTATTAATAAAAAATGCCATGAATTAGCAAAACTCATTTTTTCCTGCTGCACTGTTGTAGCAGAACAGAGGATGTGAGTGTAGTAAGGAGTAAATGCTAATTTTTCCATGCTCGATTAGAGTTAAAAATGGTTTTTCAAAAATGTCGAACATCTAGAACTCCAGCTGATTTTCAACATGAAAAATTGGGGATAAAAAGTAGTACCTCCAATCACAGCCAAGGACAAGTTAGCTTGGCTGGTTATGCTGATTGCCTGCCCAAGAAAGGCATAGCACAAATTATTTCCTGTGACGTTCACAGCTTATTAAAGATTTATCTATGTTTTGCAGTCCTAACTCAAATCACCATGTAAAAACACTATAAATGGGAGCAGCAAATGTTTGAAATCAAGCTCAGTCTTTCTGAACTTGGGATTCATAAAATCAATGAACTGTAAAGAAAAAATAGGTCATTTTACATGTGGACCCTAAAACAGCTGCAAAATGTTAACCTTCTGAGCAAACCATTTTGTGATCATTTTCCACATAAATAAATTATTAGAAAATTTGCAAGCAATGCACAGGTTGTCTAGTTCTCCTACCTGAATGTATCTTGGATAGGCAACTGCTAATGCATCAAGTGTGTGCAATACTTTCAAGGGAAGACCAAAAAAAAAAAAAAAATCATCCTGAAGATTGCTCACTCTGGGTGATCCAAGACATTTTGTTCCTTAAATGACAAACAAAATAAGGCAAAGGCAAAGGCAATAGAGCAGAAAGTCAGGTTTCCTGTTGCTGAGGCAGAAAAGAGTTTCCAAGAGACTGCCATGTGGCACATGCTTCAGCACAGCATAAGCCTGCCCATAAACCCTGTTTCAAAAGCATCAGTGCTTAGCCTACACTATTCTGGTTCTCAGACCCTGGAAAAATGTGTATGTCCCCAGCTGACCCCTGATTCTTACACATACATCTGGCCTTCCACACACTGGACATTTCCCTGAGGGATTTCAGAACAAGTTCATAAAATCATGATAGAATGGCCTGGGTTGGAAGGGACTTAAAGATCATCTAGTACCAACCCCCCTACCATGGGCAGGAACCTCTTCCACTAGACCAAGTTGCGTAGCCCCTCATCTAACTGGTCTTGAATGCTTCCAGGGATGGACATCTACAGTTTCCCTGGACAACCTGTCCCCCTGCCTCACCACTCCCACAATAAAGAATTTATTCCTAATATCTAGTCTAAATCTACTCTCTTTCAGTTTGAAGTCATTCCCCCTTGCTCTGTCACTACATGTGCTTGCAAGTAGTCTCTGTCTATCTTTTTGTGTTCTCCCTTCAGGTACCATAAGGCCACAATTGGGTCATCTGCAATTAGGTCTTCGTGCTGGATTTTCAGAAATTGCCCTGTTTGGCTGAGAGGAAATTGATACTTTTGCCTGTAGGGCTATAACGGTGCTGGTTTCTATATGAGTGAAATCTTGTTTCCAGGTTCATCTTTCCTTTTCCCCTTTCCTCATGTGCACACATGTGCAGACACCCACGCACACACAAACAGGACACGGTGTGAGATGTGGAACGTGCCTCTTCTTCCAGGACACATTATGGGAGCTGTGATGTGGGCAGTGGAGTACATGCTGTATCTCGGTGTGGGCACACCAGATGGGGTCTCGGAAAGCTGCATCCTATCTTGGGATCCCTGGTGTAAGAGACTGCCTTGTACTGTCCTCCAGCACGGGGCCTGGGCTTAAAGCCATCCTTTATCTCAAGCATTCTGAAGCATATGTGACCCTAATTTTTTGCCAAAGCTAACAGGTCTTTTGCAAGTGGCAAATCCAGGCAGGACACTCTGCCCTAGGTGTGAGAAGATTTCTGTTACTGTGCCTCAGCTGAGCACTGTGTACATGAAATCTCCACTGGTTGGATGGTGAAACTAGAAGCACAAAGCGATAAGGAACAACACAAGCGGATTCAAAAGGGATTTGGATCATTTAGTTGATGAGCCAGCAGATGGCAAATGCTGCTCGGTGTAGAAAATGAAAAGTAATTAGTCTGGGAACAAAGAGCAAATGTAGGGAATGGGTGTTATGTTCAGCACGCTGATCAGAGAGAGAAAGGGGTTACTCTGGAAAAAAACACATAGGAAACGTCACTTCAGTGCACAGCTGCAATAAAAAAGGCAAACAAGACACTAGACCAATGGAACAGTGAGCTATAATGCACCACCAAAGAGGCAATACAGTTCTCTGGAAGATGGTTATTAGGCCCCAGACTACTGCATGGAGCATGGGTCACTGTCTCAGGAAGGTTATGTTTGGAGAAAGGTGCATTATAAAGCAACTAAACTCTTAATGGTTTCAATGATTTCAGTTCTGAGGCAAAGTTAACAGGCTCATTCTGGGGGTCAAAAACACCTTAAAGAGATTTCAAAATTACAGTAATGATCAGTACAGATACAAAAAAATGCTTGTAGTAATACAAGATTATAAAAATTAAGGAAGTGGTACTGAGCAGAGGGCAGAAACTTCACAAACTGCTGCACAAGAAAAGGACAGTTACCTTCTGACTCCATTGAGTTGACTATGGTGAAATACAGCTTCAGGAACACATAACGTCAAGTGAATGATGCACAATTCCAGTTCATGGGGGTGTCCTGTAGAACAAGCAGAAGGACAAATAAAGACACAGATAAAAGTAGGAAAATCATTTAAGGGAAGAATCCCTCCCCAGGGTTTCAGGGTTTGTTTTTATTTGGATTCTGTTTGTGCAGATTCCTAAGCTGTACCTGTCCTCCTGCTAATAGAATGAACAACCTTTGTATATTAGCCATATTGAATGTGGGTTCCCCCAAACCCCATTCAAAGAGGAGAAAAGGGTAGGGGGAAGGAAATGTTGCCCTGTCTTCTTTCAGATCTGGTTAAGAGTGAGATTGTTGGGCTGCTGCTGCAAAAAGTTGTGACAGTAACAGGCTGAATTTGAGGTCAACACGTAGTTTACCAGGCTAGGGAAGGAGGGAAAAGCTGGAAGCAGGTATACCTGCAAAAGGGATGCAAACACTAAAACTGCAATTGTGCATCATTCA
>VZUA01099199.1:2480-13808 GCA_013401035.1 Horornis vulcanius | reverse complement strand
TTTTTTTTTTTTTTTTTTGTAAAGCAATAAAGAAGAGTAAGTTTATTTGGCAATGAATTAAGACAGCTAGAAGAAAGCTATCAATTTTAGCCCTTTCATCTGGATCTTGACAATAGAGATATATTCAGATGACAAGCATGCTCAGGCTATTCTTTCTTCCTCATTTAGAAAACATAAGGTTTACAATATGTACATGGAAAAAAAATTAGTTAAAATCCCAGGCTAGTTTGTGAGGCAAATTAGGTCTAAACTTTCAGAAGCTTTAATTTGTATGTCTGCTTTTTGGAAACTTTCTTATGTCAGCTAATAAAATGTTCAAGGTTCTGCTTGTGTGAATGCACATACAAGTAAATGCCTCTTGGCTCATAAAGTTAGTCCTGTACACCAAACATAGTCGTCTTAGAAGACTCACTCCTGATTCTGATCTCATACCACTGGTACACCAACCCAACCAAGAGATCAAAATCAAGAACAAGAAATCAGAAATTCCTTGTCTTTTGACAGTAAGTAGCTTTAAAAAAAAAAAAAATCCATGAGTCTCAATGGAAATTATCCTGATGGACAAGTTATTTATTGGCAAAACTGCATTATTTTATGGCCTTGATCCAGTGGAAGACTTAAGCATGTGCTTACTTTTAGCATGAGAGAATTCTCATTGGTTTCAGTACAACTTCACATATTTAAAGCTAAGCTGTGTTTAAGTGCTTTGCTGGATTGTGGCCTGTTTCTTCTGTCAGTAATAGGAACTTAATGGAGATTCTAGCTGCTATGGAGAGATGATATAAATTTAAACAACTGAAAAAGATCAGACTGCATAGGACTGTTGAGGTCTATCAAGCTTATGTGTATATTAGATCACAGGACATTGACTCTTAGAAACTGGAAGTACAATTTTCTTATTGAATGAAATTTATTTACTTTGTCACAAGTATCCTGGAAAATCACTTTATTCATAGGCACTTCCAAACTCAACATTTATGACAATTTTAATTGTGGAATAGCTGTTCCCCTGGCTGATCTCGTAACTAATAAGGATTGAAAGATTTGAAATGAGACTAACAGGCTTTGTTTTGGTATCTCTTTATACAACACAGTGAAAATTTTCTATCTCCTAGTTTATCTCCAACTCACAGGTGTACACCAGGTGTCAGATATGTTTTCCTAGCAAAAGAATATTTCTTTATGAGATTTAGATTTTTTCTGTTTGGGTTTCCTAGGAGAGAGATTTAGTAAATCAGCTTTTCTGTTGTCTCTTGTAGTGACTGAGTGCTTTAAACACTTAGGGTGAGGTTTGCAGTTTGATATTTGCAGCTTGCAGCTGTGCTGTTGGGTGCTTTGTTCCTATGGTCATACTGTTATCTCATTTGAAAATGGGATTGAAGGTGGACTGGTGTGCACTGGCAGATTATCCTTGCTATGTCCTTTATTATAATGTGTTTTACAATTATTAGAAAAGGCAACACCAATTCACTTATATTTTCTACTTCATCTTCTCTACATTACCTCCCAGAGTCATCATGAACTGAAGTTGTACAGCTATATAAATATCTATAAATTGTACAAATTACCAGGTATTGTGATCTGCCATAACTAAGTTGCTGAAAAGACACATTCCTTTAATGGTCATAGTCATGAAACCTCAGAAAAATCAGTGGATTGAGATGACAAGAAGCACTTTTCAGATAAATAGGAAAATGCACGTATCACCTCTGGTGGTTCCAGTACACTTCTAAAGTAATATTACACCCTATATACCAGATGCACAATATATGAGACCATGTAAAGGGCCTCCGCAGTACTGCTGTTCTATTTCTTCTACTCTGCTGCCAGACTATCTATACAGAATAATATATTTTATTGGGAAGGTTTTCCCTGTGGTCACCTGAATCCTGTCATACTTCAAAATACAGCACTCTTAGAAATTATTTGCAGCTGAGAGGCAGCTACAGAGATCTTATTTCTAATGAAAAATCCTTCTGTGTCATGCTTTTGAGGCATACAAGACTTGCCTCAAAAATTAGACCATTGTGTGGTCTGCACAAACTGCTGGCTACTGAACAGCTTGGGGCCAGATTTTGTCACTACATCAACTCAGGTGATGAGTTTTCAGGTCTTGGCACACATGTGATGGGACTGCAAAGCTATACCTGTGCTGTTGTGTCAGTCCAAGTGTGGCATTCATCTGCATGTTACTGTGTTTCATGTGACCCGGTCACATAGTCCTTGTTCTGATGCATTAACACAAGAATAATCCACCCCTGCTCACTGCTCAAGAAGCTTTCTGAGTGTCTGAGCATGTGAGGCTGGAGCTGTGAAAAGGCCCCAAAGAACTGTTACATCTCTATGCTTTTTGGTATGTCCTCATTGACAGATTTGAGATTTTAATATGCCCCTATTTATAAGTTGAAGACATCGCTAAATTCATGTTTAGTGAAGTGGGTAGCAAGTTTAAGTTTTCTCTGAAGTGAAATTAAGTGGAACCTTAGATCTTGAATTCTTTTGGGAAATGTAGCCCCACCAGGCCTCCAGGCCACCAGACAAAAACTGGCCTCTGAGTTCTTTTAATACCAAAAGCTATAATCACACAAGATATCTTTGTTGTCAACAAGGACAAAACAGAGACTCAGCACTACTTTTTATAGACTTTTCGGCTTGGCATGCTCCTGCTCCACAAATCAAGCTGATGGCTTGTTGAAAAATGTATTTTTGGTGTCTGTAAATCTTGTCTCACAAAGCGGTTGATACAGGTACAATTTAAGGATGGAACAGGAAACCTGGTGACTGAAATGTCCTTCTGACCTTCAATATTTGAATGTATTTTTTTCATCCCTATGAAACTTACCAAAAAAAATGGACTTAGTTAAAAAATGTATACAGTATAGATTATTTGTAAGAAAGATAAAGCAATACAGCTATATCTAAAGCAATAGATGAACCCATATGCTTTTTAGCTTTCTGCAGATCTTGAGAATAATGGAGTGCTTAAAGTTGCAATTGGATTAATATCAAATATAGCTTGATGGCTTGGGTAAAACAAACAGAAAACACTTCACAATACCACAACTTGTTAATGAAGATAGTGATGAAATATTTTGACTATCTGCTTCTGTACTGAAGGAAAAGAGTGCAAACTGTAAAGCACAGACCAAGAGTTACTAACTTAAGCAAGAATACTTTTCTTATGCAGAGTATATTCAACCCATGACAGCATCAAGTGAGAACAAATGGGTTGTGTGAACAGCAGCAATGAGAAAAGCAAAAGGCAATTCAAAAAGTAATTTAGTTTTCCAGAAATTTTCATGGTATGTATAACTAGTAAAGGAAAAGCATTAATCTGCAAAATGTGAAAGAGATAGTAAACTACATATTTAGGAGTTTCTGATTCAGAAATAAATTTACTCAGCTCTTAAGAAAAGAAACTTTTAGCAAAGCAATACTGAATTCTGAACAGAAACACACACAATCTTAGTGGCTTTCAATGATAATCTTAATCTAGGAAACATGATTTTCAAATATATACAAATGTGATAAAATAATTCTTTAGCATCTGACCAAAATTATTTTGAGTGTCATTGAATAAAGTACAAGAGTGTAGAGGATTCATTGAAGACATTGCTGAATTCTCCAACTGGGAGCATAACTTACATATATTTGACAAACTAATGTAATGAGGAAAGTACTTAACTATTAATTTCTAGTAATATTAATGACTAATAAACCCTAAAGATTGAATACATTTATTATAAAATACTAGAGATGAGAAAGAACCAAGAGCTCCACTTTCTACATGCATCCTACTCCTTGCTTCTATTTGTTTTTTGATTAGTTGCTGGCAAATAATGCGGAGATCTGCTTCAAAAATATTTCTTTGCTCTGATTGCATGTTAAAATGCTGCACATTTTGCAGAAAATGTACACAAAGTTTATGCCAGTATCTGAAATTTTTTGTGAGAATATTGATTAGATTTTTAGGTTCTTGACAGAGTTGAGCCATTGAGATTTTCTGATGAAGAAATCACAAAACATTAAAGATAGTTTTGTTTCTTTGGATGTTGCCTACTATTTTGATGCTTTCGTATAATGACTAAAGGTATTGATAAAATTAGAAAGATGCTTTTGAATTAATGCATTTTCCATCGTTGTGAGTGTTGGTTAGCCACACCCTTTTTACTCGATGCAGAGAATTTTCTCCAAACACCTTTCTATGCACTGTTGAGAGCTGTTAAGCATAATATAGGAAATACTGACTTTTTATTCATTTTTGTCTTAGCAAATAATGGAACAGGATGTAGTCTGAATTACATACTTTCATGGTAATGGCTCTGTGAGATAAATTATATCCTGCCTTTCCTGAATGAAACCAGATAGTTACTTATATAGTAAGGTGATTCAGTTTTTCTTAACAATATGTGGCCAAAAGATTGGTTGAAACGTCTAAATTTTTCTACTTTTCTATTTTTGTTTTCCATAAATGATCAGGCAGAGCTTCACAAAAATCCTAATAGTCATTCTCCATATTATCTTCATAATAGCAATTATCTATATTTATAATAAAGTCCTCTGCACATTTTAAAGATAAAATAAGTTGCAAATGTGTCTGAGTGTTCCTCAAGCCTTCTAGAAAGAGAGCAATTGGTGAGAATAAGTATCAGTCCTTTGTCCTTGGGAGACCTCATGGACTTTCATGATAGGATACTGATCTTCAATGCCTGGAGTCTAGAGGTTGTTTTTGAGCTGGCTTTCTAGATTCTCAGTATATTAAATGGCAAGAACTGGGCATGAGAGTTCAGCAGTTAACTCACATGAAAGTAATGTTCAAAATAGGCTGAAGAACTGTGCCTAGAACTGCTACTTTCCTCTGCTGGCTGGAGCCAATAAAACTTCTTAAATTTAGACTTTGTATCTAGATCAAACATATGCCTTTATTTTATGAAATAAATTTCAGCCCTGTCCTCTCTTGATGAGCTCTAAAGTCATGATTAATGCAACTTGTAGAGAGATGGAAATTATAATTTAAAATACTTGATGATGATGATGATGATTAGAATGTTTGTTTGCTGATTCTCCTAATTTGCTTTTGTTGATGGGAGATATTTGGATATATTGTTTATAGAGTATGTCAAAGGCTTTTCATCCTATACTTTGCATATATGTTCCTTCTGGGTGGATACTATATTGTCAGGACCTGTTTTGTCTCTTTCTGTCCTCTTTGTATGTTGAAGCACATAATGAAGAAAAAATTAGGAACTAAGTGCAGACAGCATGCTCTCTGAATGGATAGCTAGGAGTGAGATGTATACTTCATGCAGATTCTGCTGTTTATTTTATGATAACCTTATGACACAAAAACAATTTCTCATGTACATACAATTCAATTAGAGTAATTCTATGTTTGAATGATTCCTTTCAACCTACTGGATGTGGGAGCAGTTTTACGTCAATAGCCTCTGTGAACAAGGAATGGCAATTGGTTGAGTACAATCCAAGCACACTTAAAGGTCTAAAGAGCATTTCATCCTACTGTGCTCACACACAGAATAAATAGGAATTAAAAAACTCAGTATGCCCAGTGAAACCTTTCCAGATCACTCTTCTTGTTTCTCATTTAGGAACTCATGGAAAAATGCATCTCTTCCAGTTGTACCTCAAGGGGATGGAAAGGAGAGAAAGGAAGTGATTCTTGCAAAATCCTAGTGTCACAAAAAGAAAATAAAAAGTTTAAAAGGGTTTCTCATTGCAAATCATTGTATTGAATAACACTGCCTCTTTTTTGAGATACCAAAGAAGCAGCCACCTGCAATGTGCTGTGATAGCCTGAGTAGTAAGGGAAATATTAGTCTGTACTATGAGTTGTATAGTCAGCTAGACAGTTGCCTTAACATACTCAAGGGTTCTGTACTATCTGTTCACTGTCCTGGTTGTATATCCCAGTCTTGGAGTAACCACACCAATCCTATAAGCTTCCAAATCAAGACAAGGTGTGTCGAAAGGTTTTGGTAGTGGAGGCTCTACAGTAGTGTCTTCTGTGAGAAGCTTCTGTGGGAGGCTTCCCCTATGTCCAACAGAATCAATGCCAGCTAGTTCCAAAATGGATCTACTGCTGGCCAAGGCCAAGCACATTGGTGACTGTGGTATCAACATATTTAAAAAGGGGAGAAAAACATGGCAATGAAAACTGAAGAGACAAGACTGAGAATATGTGAGACCAATAGCCCTGCAGACATCAAGGTCAGTGAGGAAGGAAGAGGAGGAAATGCTCTAGGTGTTGAGGCAGATACTCCCCTGCAGCCCGTGGTGCAGAACATGGAGAGGCAGCTGTGCCCCTGCAGCCCTTGACGGTGCACAGTAGAGCAGAGATCCACCTGCAGCCCATGGAGGGGCCTGAAGGAGGAGTGTGAAGGAGGCAGGTGTGCTTGAAGGAGCTGTGGAAGCCATGCAGGCACTCCCTGTTCCTGAAAGGCTGCCCCCTGCGGAAAGGGACCACATGGGAGCAGTTCATTAAGACCTGCATCCCATGGGAAGGACTCACATTGGAGTTCGTGGAGTGTTGGGGAAGATGAAGCAGGAAAGCCTTACAAATATGATTGCCTGGCAAAAGATACTGAGAATATGAAACCTATAAGCAAGGTAGGAATGAAAGCCAGTTTTGATACTTAAGATGCCAAGCCAGTTAGTTACTGAACTGGAGAAGACAATTGGTTTAGCCAGCTGAAAGAGAATCTCTTCTGATTGAACAGTACCCTTAGCAAATAAGGGGATGCTGAAGGTCCAAAAGTCTGAGGGACCCTGCCAGTGTGGCAGGGAAGAAAAAAGAAAGTAGTTTTTAGGGTTTAAAATATAACACAGTGTGGTAATATAGTAATTCTTCTAGGCTGTATGCAAATTCTATAGGATTTTTGTCTTATACTGGTTGGTTAGTGCAAATTAGAATATTCAGGACAGAATGAGATATAATGAATTGTAACAGGAACTTAGCTCTCTCTCTCTTCGGGCACACCTTGAGCTGGGGCTGGCAGCTCAGGCAAAGCTCTTGCACCCACGACCTGTGCAATAAACCACATGTTTCAAGAGCTGCCCTAGTATCCAGAGATCTCTCTTGTCACTGTCAATAGCCCTTCTTGCAGTGGAGGAGTGTCTCACATGGCAGGGACCCTCACTGGGGCAGGGCATGAGTGAGGAGTCCTCCCACTGAGGAGGACATAGCTGCAGCAGGGGAGAAGGTGTTTAAAGTTTGGAGACAACTTCCCATTATCCTACCCTGATTTGATTTGAGCTAAATTAAACTAAGTCGTTCCTGTTTTTCCCATGATGGCAGCTGCTGAGTGATCTCTCTCTGCCCTTATCTTGACCCCTGAGCTTTTCTGTTATATTTTCTCTCCCCTGTCCAGCTGAGGGAACTGACAGATCATCTTGAGCTACAGTAGGCTCATCTGTTGAGTGAGAATTTGGACATTATCCTACAGCATACATTTTCTTAAATTTTATCTTAAAACTAGGCATGTTCTAGTTTTAACAGGATCGGACCTGTGATGAAGGGATTATGTGGGTACAAATTTACTCTCTCTGAAGCCCCAGTTCTCATGATGTAGAGTAATATTTGCAACAACTTGAAGGATGGGTTGTTAATGGGGGACAAGGGCCTGTCTAACACCTGCAGCATTTCTGCAGACCTTGTTACAAATCTAAATGTCTAAATATCTTAGAAAAGCTGTCCCTCTACAGTTGTACCAAAAAAAAAAGGTGGTGATAATGTTATGTTCTCCCTTTTCAAAAGGTATAAAGGAAGGTCTTTCTCAACTGTGCACATAAGTAGTGACACTAAGAAAATTCAGAAATATATCTGGGTAACAATTTCCTGCTGTCAAAAAGCATATGACCTTCCTGAAGTTCAGAAAATCATTAAAAAGAAGGACTGTCTTTGGGTTTGTGGACTTGGTTTAAGACAGCTGAAGCAGACATTGTACATCTACAAGGATATAAGACCCACAAGAGTACTACCATATCTTTTTTCTGCAGTCAGCTGTTTGAAAAAAACATTCATTTTTTCTTTACAAAATGGATCTAAATGCTGCTGGTCTGTGTGCATAAAAACAACTCCATGAAGAGTTTCCGAATCTATTGTGCCATTTTTGTTGGCCCTGTGCACAAATATATTCAAGCTGCTAAAATGCCGTCCACTCCTCTCTCTGGAGAAAGTGAATTTCTGCTTCCATTATTAGCTCTGAGAAAAACATCAAAACTACATCTAGTCCTGAATGCAGCATCATGTTCGCTCATAGGACTGAGCAGCCATGCTCATATTACACTCGCCTGAGCCCTTCTTGTTGGCTCTCTATAAACTAGAGGATTTATTTTAAGTGGTCCCTGCTGGTTTTCAAAGCTCTTAAAGCCAAGGGACCTGGTTTCTGCAAGACTTCCTCCTCGAGCCTCCTCCCAGTGCACTTCCACTAGCTGACACCACATACTTCTGAGCTGTGCCACTTAGACCCACTTGCAACACCAGTATGAGCTTTACCTCCTGCTGCGATGGCTCAGAGTATGCATTTCACTTCTCTAGATTCTCTGCCTTATCCCATGTGATCAATAGTTTTCTCCATTTGCAGTTGTTCAGTTAATAATGCACCTCAGTATGAAATTAGATCCCCTAAAAGGCATCTCAGGGCTGGGTATCTTGAAGTGTAGCCAATGACCATGTTTTATAGTTTGTAACAGCACAGTTCCTTTCATATTGTATGACAACAAAATGGTAAAAATATGTGTGTGTGTGTGTGTGTATATATATACACCAAAAACACCAAAGGGAGAAAAAATAGTAGTGTCCAACTTCCTACCACTGGTTGTGAGAGAAAACACCCAGCCCTGAATGCTCCTCAAAAGCTAATGTATAGCGAAAAGCAATATTTAGATAATAATTGTCTATCAATATTTGCTTTTATACTTCATAATATATGATTTAATCAGAAAAGGCATAGCTGAAAGAGACTGTAAAACTCTGAAGCCCTTAGAGGTTGGTAGCAGTGAACTTCTCACATGTTTGCAACAAATGCATATTTTAAAACTTGAGAAACACTTGCAGGCAAGCCATAGACTTGCTGAGTAGCTTGGCATGAGTCTGGAATTACTCTGCATCTAAAATCAAGAAATAGGCAGCACTTTCCCCATCAGTGTATATTAGCAAAACTGCAGAAGAGTCAAGTCTCTTCTGGTTTATCTTTCCATACTACTGCTGATGTAGTCAGGTCACAGCTCTGGGCTGTGAAAGCCCTAAGAAAGTGTCACTATGGCACCAGTTTTTTTGCATACGGATAGTTCCAAGCTTTGGGTTCTGGTCTTCCTTTTATTTTAGATTCATTTCCACAGGTTGTTGGAATCAGCCTCAGGGATAGTTAGCCAAGAGGAGTGCAGATCTCACTGACAGATCCAGGCACAAGCATATTAAAAAAGCTGTCACACCACTAACTTCTGCTGTCCCTGACTGTTGCATACAATTGCTCACTCCATGCCTGTTTCGAAGTCCAAATTTGCCATTGAATTTAGTGGGAACAGAATGAGGCTCCTATGCCTTTTAGCCCATCGTCTGTCTGGGCTGCATTGAAGCTGCCTGCTTTCAAGCACCCTGGCAGCACTCCATCCTAGGATCCCTGAAGCTTAAGATCACTTCATTTTTCCTCTCTTTGTGAATCAGAAGTAACTATTTTTGAATGTGTTTTTAGTAGGAAACTTTCCATAACATATTTTGAATGCATATACATCTATATCTTTTTCTGCTATATTTCCTTATACCATGATACCCTTGAGGAGACTTTCCAGTCCAAATTTCCCTTGGCTATTCTTTTTAATTTTTTTTTTTTTTTGCTTTTTCACATTAACTTAGCTTTTTCCCTTCCCATCCCCTGCCTGCCCCTACCTTGGTACAAGATGTCTGAAAAGAGTGGTTTGTTTTTTAGTTTTTTAGAAGCGTATAAAACAACCCTGCCTACTTTTTCAGTATTTGACTAAACTCAACAACAAAAAGTCTGCTCAGCACACATAAAAAGAGCACTGAGATAAGTTTTGGAGAACTCACTTAAGATGGCCTCAAAGCAAAGAATAAGTAAAGATGTGCCAGGATTGGATTACCCGCTGCTGCATCTACCCACAGACTACAAAGACAAAAAGGCCCTCTTGTGCTTGCGGGTCACCATATTAACCCACAAGGTTCAGTCAGCAAACACGTGTCCTTTTCAAAAGCTGCCCTTTTCTCAAAGCTGTGGTTTTTTCTATCTGTGGTTTTGAGCAAAGTAAGCAGAGCTCTCTGCCAGTATTTCAGGCTACCCATCACACTAAGACGTCTTGTCAGAATTCAGCCATCTCTTAGGAGCTGGCGGGTACTTCACTGAATTTCACAGAAGGAGGTACATTTTTTTTTTTTTTAAGCCAAACCATAGATCACATCCCTGCTAGTGAGTTAGGATAAAAAATTCCTAGGTACTCTGTTTCCTTTTGCAAAGGGGAAAGGATTTTAAATGGTACCCCCTGCCAGGTCTCCTACTTACAGCTCTGTCCATAAGTCAGGAGTAGTACAATATCTGCTGTTAATCCAGAAGCAATATGCTGCAGTCATTAAGGTAGTTACTTACTACTGTGCTGATGAATGCACAAAAAAGAACAGAAAGGAAATTTGGCAGAGCAGATGGTGGATAATGATAGTGACAGTGAACAAAAATACTGTGAAGTATTGTGTCTGTTGGGGAGCCCATTCCCCAATGTAAATATAAAGTAAACATGACATAGGTATTAGGTAATTTTACAATCTACTGTTTTTGGCAGCTAGTTTGGCACTGGTCATTGTGTCTATTTTGGGGATCAGCTGTATGGTCCCAGATTGCCATTTTTCCTCTGCCTTTCTTTCTCTTAAATTTCCTACAGTATATTATCACTTCATTTTAGTTTCACTTATTTCCTCTGACAGTAGAGCAGGCCAGGCAGAGTCACTTCCTCCCTAAAACTCAATCTGTGTGAATGCTGCAAAAACCTTCCAAATGAAATGCTTTATTAAAATACACACATATTCAGCCATTTGTCTTCTCAAACATCTTTTTCCTCTGGGTGCTGCCTACACGAAGGATGCTTGCTCCCCTTCAAGGTGGAAGATGAGGTACCCCACCTGGCATATGTGACCCTTTAAAGTGCAATTTGGAATTCAAAAAGAGCTAAATTCAGGCCTTTTTTGTTCATTTCCAGGAACTTCGTGTTTTTGTTTGTTTTTTTTCTTTTTCCCATTTTTCAAGTACTGGAAACAGCTCTATTAATTCCTCTGCTAGGTCAGGCTGATGCTTTAAACCCAAG
>VZUA01099197.1:14985-29465 GCA_013401035.1 Horornis vulcanius | reverse complement strand
GGGATTTTTCCTGCTTTCTTTTTTTTTCTTTTTCTTGCTGGCAGTTACTCCAATATAGGGCTATGCCAACAAAGAAAAGATGGCTTGGAGAAAAGTTAGCAGTTATGATAAGTAAGGGAAAAGATTGATTTCCCTCTCCAGTACTCCTTTTTTATTACTATTTTAGGGTTTGAGGCATGAAATAATTCCTTTATCTGGACCAATATATTTGACCAGAAGTAGTTCAAATAATAGAGGTAGCAAGGAAAGCTCCACTGAAGAATACAGAGAAAAACTATTGGAGACAANAAAATTAAAAAAAAAAAAAGAAGAAGAATGAGAAGCAATAGCCTAGCTTAAACTTTTTCGTATTTCCTCCATACTCCAAGGCCTGGACCAATTCCTTCTTTATTACTGTTGTTCCTATTTCATCAAACCTCTGGTCCCACTAGAGGTGCTCTGGCTATTCCTGTTCTCAGGCTTGCGTCATCCTTCTACATTTTCTATATGGACATCCTAAACCTCTGCTACCGTTGAAATTCATCTACGTTTTTGGCAAATAAACATTCAAGAAGTACCACAGAAATGTCTGTTGCACATGTGCCAGAGCCACAGGGGACTGCCAGGCTGCACACAAATAAATGCACACTCGAGTGTGCACTGCAACAGAAACACAGCTCAGAGGCAGCCCTGAAGGCACTGAAGTGTGCTGGTGATGAAGCCAGACCTAAGGCTGGCCTTGAGGCTGCTCCTGCACAGAATGATGTAACTTCCCTGTACAAAGGCTTCCTACTGCAGATATGCTATCACACAATTCTAAAGGAAAATTTTCTGCACACCCAGGCACTATAAAGGGATGCAGTTTCTTTCAATATTGCACAGCCCTAGTCAGCCTTTCCAAAGTTGGGTGACACTGTTAACCATGACCAATACAAAGATGGAAATATGAGCGAAGACTCTTTTTCCCCCTTATATTTAGGTTAAATGATAATCCACAGAGGATATTGGGCATTCAATGCCATGTTTACAAATATAAGCTAGTAAAATGCTAAGATCATCTACATTAAAGAATACTTTTTTCCACACTTAAATAGCATTAGATGATTCTCTGACCTTGGGTTATGAACAGCTTGTTGCCAGTTTCATTTGTAACACTGTTACTATGAAAGAGCAGTACCTGGGCAATTTTAGGGCACAAAATCCATCCAATACTCCTTAAAAGTTGCAAGGTCATAATTATAACTAAGATGGATGTCCCTGTTTTTATTCATTTATCACAATGGTGCTCTGTAGATTTCTTTGCTGTGAATGGCAGCAAAAAAACCGAACCAAAGACCTTGGGAATTTGACAGAGTACAGGATTCAGCAGCCTGAAACAGCACAGACTGAACAGACATGCTGGAGGAGAACAAGTCTGGTTTAGTGTTTGATGAGGTGACTATCACAAGCTCCCTATCTTAATTTTTTTTCTTTTCTTGCTTGTCTTCCTTTTACTGTTTGCTATAAACCATTCTGCGCTTGATATTCAGTCACTCTCTTTTCTCCTTCAAAGGTGTTTTTGTTCTGTTTTGTTTTTTGTACAATGTGGAATCAACTTACTCTCATACAATCTGCATAGAAATTCAACAAAGCTTGCAATTCAAGCTGTGAGTCTTTCAAAAAACACAGAATCAAATATCAACATCACAACTGTGTGCCCACATCTATTTCATCCTGTGACAGAATCATAAGTTTATTGCAGAGCAGCTATCACGCCATAGTAGCAGTGGAGACTGGCTTTCAGCAGTAAACCCCATAAAATATTTTTATAGAAATATGAGTTAAAGAACTCATCTACCTCTCTACTACAATATAACAAGTTGTTTCCTTCATGCATACATTCTGTTCCCTCAGAATGACAAAATATATGTGACAACTTCAGCATACCTAATTATTAGATCACAAATAAACACATTTCCAACTGAAGGATAAAATACACTGGAGGCATGAAACATTTCTGTCAATAGCTGATGTAAAGCCTTAAAGGACACTGTAGCAACTAAATCACATATTAATCATATTTATTTGCTTACATGCTACCAATGTATTTCTTAGCACCCCCAGCTGAACTACTGCCATTTCTTTAATCAAAATCTATTTTAGGCCCATATGAAAATCTGTAGTTCATAAACATAAAGTACATCTTGGGACTATGTCCCTTTCAAAACTTTTAATGTTTATTTAGAATCAAGTCCAGAGTTTATTAAGTCTTGGAAAGAGTCTTATTTAGTTTTAAAGTGCTTGTTTAACCCTCTGGGCAGTATGCACTGCCTCAGTCCATGGCTGCTATGGCTGAAGGCCCTGGCCCAAGCTCAAGACAAAAGTGTGAAGATTTCCATTACCATCTCCTGCATGAGTCAACAGGGAGCCATCACACTCTGATCAGACTCATGAGAAACTCTCTGTGCTATGTTTCGAAGTGTAACTGTGTATTTAAGAGAGAATGAAAAATAAGCCTTGACAGACATATTTCATTGGCATTAAATGTAATGTAAGAGCATGTAATAATGAAGAACTGGCTGGATCCCTTAAAGTCCAGACATCTCTAGAATTTTTATTTATATAAATTTAAGTTTTTTCCATTCAATTTCTACAATTAAAAGAAATTGCAGAAAGGAGAAGCTCAAAGTACAAATACACTGAATTAGCAGAGTCAAGAGCTAATTGTTACTGGCTCACAGAGCTTCTGCCCACACTGGGCAGTGAGCAAGTGATGAAAAAAACCTGTCTATATTAACAAATAAGCTCTGAACTCATTTAAGACTATAAATGCATTTTTTCTTTGGTGTGGATATCTGAGATATTGCTTCTTAACTTTCATAAATGAAATCATAGAACAACAATACTGGGATACTACTATAAGCAATCCCACCTTAAGCTTCTAAACAAAACATGGGAAGTTATTTACATACTCTCATAGGCTTTCAGACTGTGATCTCAAGCCTGGTTATGGGTCAGTCACAGACACATGACAAGCTTCCATAGCAGCTTCAGAAAACCACATTAAATGCTTATTTCTAATTGAAAAAAAATCATAAAGCAGCCCAAGTCAGATGCAAAAGAAAACACCTTGGAAATACAATTTAAAGTATTACATACAGCAATATTTAAACAATATTATACTGATTCATGTTACTCTCTTAAATAGCCCCAGTGAAAGCAAGAGGATGACTTTTAATATAAGGTTCAAGTAATATAGTTTTCAGGTTAATAAAAGAAACATATTCTTCTAGATATTCTCCTATAATGATGAAGTTCAAAAGAGATTAAATGACTGTGAAAGGCTTTTTTCCCCCTTTCCAAAATTCATATTCCTCTTTTCAATTTCACTTTGAGTTACACATTTCATACATTCAGTTCATGAATGCAAATGTAATCTTACACTATGGATCATGGCCCCTCTGCAGCAGGGACAAAGGAGCTAAAAGGATATTGAGAATTGTTAGGCAGCAGTAATCTGCAAGAACTCAGTTCTTCCAAGGTGGAGAAATGAAAGCAGACTGTGATAAGTGACTACACACGGTTTCACATGCTGGGAAAGTGCTCATCTAATGCAATTGTTTACAACAGCTCGGATCCTCCAAAATGTTTGTGTAAGCCAGTAATTACAGATGCACCTCAGTCTTCACATAGTAGAAGAAGTAATTTGTTATCAACTCAGGGGGTCACTTAAAAATAGATAAACCAAAGAGAGGTCAAGAATTTCAGTTTAGAAATGCCAAGTACTCAGATCAAATACTCTGGACGTCTACAATCGGAATTATTCCTGAGCTGTATACAGTGATTCAGATTTCTATAAGCACAAGTGACAGGGGCTGAAAGTCAATGGAAGCTAGGCTGCAATTACACACACTAGCAGTAATGACTACAGCAGCTTACCTAATCTTCCACAGCCCCAGCCACTTATTCCTGCCCTTGCATGGCAGGCAGTACTGTGCTTGAGAAGGTGTTTGTGTGCCCATCTCATGACTAAAAAAGCAAAACTTGTCACAGTATAAAAGAATTCCATTAGAAAAATAACAGTGTTTGTTATCATTAAGGTTGTGGCAGCACACACTGAGAATCAATGAGACAGCTCAGAGATGACACTGATTAAGTTATGCTGCTACCACAAGGTTGTTCAGCAGCTACATTCATCCAGGAAGGGTTGCCACATTCCCCTGAAAAGCTCAACCCTGTCAACAGGAATATAAGAATAAAGAGTAAAACCAAGGATTCCATTGGCCTTCTTAGCCACAAGGACACACTGCTGGCCCAGGACCCCCAGGGTCTTCTCTGCAGAGCTGCCTTCCAGCAGCTCAACCCCCACAGCCTGTGCTGGTCCATGGGATTGTTCCTCGCCAGGTGCAAGACCCTGCATTTGCCCTTGCTGAATTTCAGAAACCTCCACTCTACCCATCTCTGGAGCTTGTCAAGGTCCATCTGCAGGGCAGCACAGCCCTCTGGGGTACTGGCCACTCCTCCCAGCCTTGTGTCATCAGCAAACTTGCTGAGGAAACATCTGGCCCTTCAGCCAAGTAATTGACAAACAAGTTTAAAATACTGGGCCCAGTATAAAACCCTGGGGGACATTTAGACCCTGTGCCACTGATCACAACCCTTTGGGATCTGCCACTCAACCAGTTTTCAATCCATCCCACTTTCCAGTCACCCAATCCACACTTACTGAGTTTGCCCATGGTACACTGTTAAGGCTCTCCCTTCATCTATCTAGGTAGTTTTAAGAGGCAAAATACCCTCTAATATAAAGAGAAAATTTCAGCTCTCCCTGGCAGTATGTATACATAACAGATACAATTCTGTACTTAGTGCAGTTCCAATATTCGAAAATAAGTCTGTGACTATGATATTCTGAAAGACTTCAACCCAGTGTACTCTCTCTCCCTGAACAGGTTGATTTCTCCTTGGTCTCACATTTTTGTTCCAAAAATCAACAGTACACACATCACTTTTCCCAGCAGGAAATTATTTACCAGTATAGGGAAAAGTGGCTTTTCACACAGGGCATTCCCTTTAAATTGTTTCTCTGAAGCAGACAACAGAGCATAAGGTTTATGTATTTTGTCTCCTTTCCTCCCTCACCAGGATTTATAATGGAATAAACCTAATGCAACTACTGAAACACTGGGCTGTGGTGCTTGAATTCATGCAGAGGTAATTTTTCCTGTTGTACAACAGACGAATTATCCTTAATTTGTCAAGGTGAGACAAGGGGTGACTGGTCCCCAAGGGCAAGGCCACCAAGGCAAGAACCTCACTGACCAGTGTTCCATTGCAGCACATCAAGTGAAGTGAGCTGGGCAGGCAGGAGGCGGTGCCTGGTTCAGCCATGAGTCCAGAGGATCAGGCAATGTCCTGGGGATGAGCCAGGTCTGAGCTCCAGACACAGCAGGCTCGCGTTGGAGTCCAGGCCGTGGAGCTCGTGGCCAGACAGGCGTACGTGGTGTGGCAGCAGAGCTGGAGACAGCTGCACCCGCGCTCCAGCTCAGGACATGAGGATCCATCCCCAAAGAGCTTGATCATGGCCACCAAAGCCCACCAGGGCCTTCAGGGCACACAGTTCCAGGAGGATTGAATGGGTTTTGTTGCCAGTTTGATTTTAAATTTAAAAACACTGAAAACTAAGGCGATCATGCCTAAGCTCTTCTGAATGCTTTCCTGAGCTGATTTCTTAACACCCATCTAATCTGGAGGATTCAATTTGCTTAGCTTTTAGAATCTATTATTTTTCAGGGGGAAAAAGGGTATATGTGTTTTCCTACAGAACATGCTACTATTAGTTATTGTCAATTCATTACTAACAAAATCAGTATAAAATTTCAAAGACTTTATTCTGAAAACAACCTTTATGTCCATAGGCCTTTAAAAGATAATCATGGGGTATTAGGTAAGTACTCTCTCTAATCAGAGGAAAAATCTTGCATTAATGCCACTGCCCTTGAAAGATTCTGAATGACACTGAATCAGTTACACTCCACAGAGACTACAGAATTGGGCCCAATGGCAAAAAATAGAAAATAACTTTGCTGCAAGTACATTAGCCAGTTTGCTGTCACCTACTTATACCAGTTTGCCAAATAAGCCTCCTCACAAATCTATGCATTAACAATAAGTATTTTTATCATCACCAAACACAAAGAATTAAAAAAAAAAAAAGTCAATTCTAGTGTGCTGGGAGCTGCATGCCACCACATATATGCTAAAGCAAATCTCTTAAGTGTTCTTTTGGGGTTTTTATGTTACTCTCTATTTTACTTCTGACATCTCTAAATCCTTTAAAACTTCACCTTTTTTCTTGTACAGCTTTCTGCACTTTTCTCTAGTTGCCAAATCATGATAAAGCCAAGATACTCTTTTGTGCTAAAATTCAGTGTTGATGTCCTTGCTCTTCATTACCAACCTAAAGTTTCCCAGGAACAATTTGTAGAACAGCTCTCAGTTATTACTTGTTTCAAATGTGAATAGCTCTTTATGCTCCATCCCACTTCCTTTTGTTGATATGGTTTTTCATCTTCACAGCTGAGAGCAGACTTTTGTGTACTTGTCAACAGTTTTAAAAAGTTTTAAGCTATCCACACCTCTTTCAGGCACAATTGAAACACAAGGTACTTCTTGGGATGTTTAACCTTTGCTGACAATCGATTCCACAAAAATCATTTGTACTCAGTTTATTGCTGTTATAAAATAAATTAAATGTGATGGACATATGGTTATTTTGAAGCAATGTGTTTTAAATGAACTCTTAAGAAGTAATGTTGTACACTAGCCAATCAAATACTTCGATATAACTCAAAATACTCTATTAATTCTGAATAATAGCCCTCATTCCTAAATCTTCTTTCAAATCTCATGTCCTTAATATACAATGAAGAGCACTTATGGGAATTGGAAATAGAGAGTTCACAGTTATGGCTGCAATCCATTTTTTTTATTAGAAGTCAAAATCAGCCCATCAGTCAAAGAAATACCATGTCCTGTAACAGTTCATAAGGGATGGGATAGAATTTTTCTACTACTTTTGAAGTCCATGATAAGATAGGCTCCTTAGTTGAGAAATCCCAAAATCAGAGGCAGCAACCAAGACTGGAGTGACGCTTCAATTTGCAGATAGAGGAACTACAATTGGTTTGCCTAGCTGAAATCTAACATTCAGGACCAAAGTCTGTTGCCTTTCCCCTCAGCATATAGTATTAGAGATACTTTATCTCTAAAGTCAGATACATTACATGCTGTGAGATTGTTTTAAATGTATAGTTTAATATTTAAATCTATAAAGAGTGGCTGAACTAAAAAAATACAAATGAACATAAAACTAAACTAATATGGAATGTCAGTATGACTGTGCATCTGTGTCACTGCATTATCTGTATCCCCCAACTTGAGGCAGAGAGCAGAGGAGAGAAGAGGATGATGGTCTTGACACAACGCCTTACAGTGTAGGCAATTATGCTATTGAATATGAAGTCAAAATAACAAATTGCTCATTAAATAATTTTAAGTGATACTTTCCTAGAATATTCTTGTAACAAGATTCAATGCCCCTGTCAAAATTCCATGTCTCCAGTCCTACAGACTGTGGCAAGCAGATTAATAACGGAAAGCGTAATGCACTGTTATCCTTCATTGTTATCCTTCACTGACAAATGATGAGGTCCCAGATATATAACTTTTTTAAATCTTGGACTTAAAAAAATATATTATCATGAATGAAACCACTCCAAATTTTACTCTTAATAATCTGTGAAAGATTGTGCTTATGTTGTTACATGTTGCTTCTGGTTTAGTTAGATTTAGAATATGATTACTATTATGAGTATTGGAAGAGATGAAGGATTCTGTTAATAACCTGTATTTGCCTGTTTTAGCGGGCCTAACTTGGTTTTCTTGAACTGAATGGCACTCCATAATTACATTTTCCTACACTGAAAAATTTCACCCTTGGAATCCAGGCACATAGAGAGGACTGGACTACAGAATTGTATTGCACTTCTGCAAGGTGTTTGTGTCTGCTCTCATTTCAGCTTGAGCCATGTATTTATTTCAATTTAGCTGAAGCTGCGTAGGAACACATTGAAGGTAAACTAAGTTTAGACACACAAGCAATAATATAGATACATGTGCTGAAAACTTGTGAGCAGTAACAGCTGTAGTCAGGGCCCTGGAATAAACCTATCTAAGAGAGAGACAGAAATCTCATCTCACATTTGTGATGGACTAAGAGCATAGATTCCACTGATGAAAATGAGCTGATGAGCTGAACCTGTAACACTACCAACATTCAGAGCAGGTTAAAGTCCTCTCAAGACGTAAGCCCTTTGCCCCCATTTAATTAAGGAAGACTGTGCTAAGACAAGACCTTATGTTAATAGTCTTATACCACCAAAATCAAACAACTGAACTATTCAAGATCACACCACCTGACATTTGTTTGCACAAACAATTTGGCATATGCTTATGAACAATGGATGCTTCTGTGGAGGCAGGATTGTTCATTACCAGAGTAGAGACTGAATTATTCATAGAAAATAAATTATTTAGTATCACTGCTTTAAAGTACTGCATGCCAGTTTGGGCACTTATTACAAAAAGGGCATTAATAAATTAGAGAAATTCTGAAGTAGGCAAGCCAGACAATGAACGGGTTGTAAAGATAAAGCTCAGAGGCGAGGGTGTGAAAATGCTTTGTTTATACCTGGCAGGAAAGGTGAGAGAACACTTTTCAAGAATAATTCCTTCTGACAAGGGATTATTTACAATGAGGAAGAGACATCTTAAAGGAGTAATTGCTTGAATCTAAAAATGGTCAATATTAAAGCCTCAAAAGAAAGCTAAAAAGTTTTTCTTTTTTTTAAATTACAGATAATATAAACCTAAAGTTAAGAGAAACGGAAGCAGTAACAAAATTGTTAATTACTTAGAAATACAGACATGATGAGACAAGTATTTCAGATGTTCAACTACACTTCACAAAAAAATTCAAGCTACAAAGCCTAGGTTACAATTAAAAAAAAAGAAAAAGAAAAAAAAAGGAAGGAAGGAAGAATAACCTTAGTAATCATCTGCCACAGGACACTGGGGAGAAGAATCTAAGTGACAAAAGTCTGAAATGAACAGATCAGACAATCTGAATCAGTGCCATCCTCAATAAAAGGAGACATGTTGTGAAAGGAGGGGAAAAGCTGGCCACAAAAGGCATTAGAGGGATTCATTCTACACAAAGACTCGTCTGTGCAGCATATAGAACACACTGTCAGATAGCAGCAGGATTTCATGGGTGGGGGAGGTGTAAAACATGGTATCGGAAAATGTACTGGGGCATAAAAATACCAATATGGCTCAATCAGGGAGGGGCGGGAAGCTGGGCAACCACCAGGCCACATCCACTTCTTTTGTAATAAAAAAATCTTTTTTCTGCATACTTTCATGCCTGGTATAGTGAGAAATGACAAAACCTGTCTATCTCTCACAAATGATACCCCCCATTACCTGACTACAATAATTTTTTTCACCAAAAGTTTGTCAGAAAATAAAATTGTATTTTTAAAACAGATATGAATTCTTGAGATTACTTTAAGTTCAATACCTATTAAGGCTCTACCATCAACCATAAAATATCACCTTCGATAGTGTTACCTTAGCCCATCTTTATCATCTAACAATAAATTTTTGTTTGGGTTTTCTGGAGTGCTTTCCCTTTCCCCTTTCAGATAAAAATTGTGCTACACTGAGTTTGTATCATTCTAATAATAGAACAGTCCAATCAGAAAGCAACAATAATGTTTTGTTGTCCCTTCAAGGTGGGACTTGGATCTTGTTTTTTCCCCAACCTTTATTAACATCAGGNAAAAAAAGGATTAAAAATAGTTTGCACCTCAGCTATCAGTAGAAAAGCATTATGGCATTGCCTTTTCCCATTAATATTTTGTGATCTCACATCTGAAGTGCCGAGTTACACCAAAAGCGGAGCAGAACAAGAAATGTAATATTATACAGTAAGCCTGTTAGTTAGGTGTCTTGTTACAAAGTAAGTAACTAAAAAATCATTAGAAACACTTAGATAATCCTCAAATTGGCTCAAATTTTCCAGTTGGAGAAAGGTCTTTCCCTACTAAAATGGCCCCTGATATGCATTAGAGCACTGAAGCTGTGAAATGAAATACCCTGAGGCTTCCAGAGCTTCACAGAAGCACTGTACTTACAAATGTTCCAAATATATCAGCTTGGTGACAATGTTCGAGCCCTTTGCCTGGCAGGATGAATTGCTATTGCCAGAAACAATTACAAAGGAAAATTTCAAAATATTCCAAACCATTCCATATCAGCTGAAAAGGGAACTTGCTAAAGAAGACACAGAGAAAGGCTGGGAGCTAGATTTCACTGTTTTTCTAGAGACAGATAAAAATGTTAACATTGGTATTTGTCTTGTACTCTAAATTTCTAATGTTCAGTGAAATTTATGAAAAATATCTTGTAACTGAAATTTTACAGTGCTGTTGTTGCATTCTGTGGTTGAACTGTTCAATATCCTCAAGTCTTTGAGCCAAATGTCTGCTGTGGTATATAAAAACAGCAAGTCACCCCTTTCTAGGAAACATGAGTTTGAAGAGTAAAGGACTGACATAGGCAGGGGAAAAAAATCAACTTTCTAGTTGTTTGAGGTCTGGACTAGTCATCCCAAAGACTACAGCCAAGCCATGGACTGTAATTTAGACATACTGCAAAGACCTAAGCAGGATATGGTCAATTCATAAAGCTACAAACATACCCACTCTAAGTTAGTTCAGTTTTTTCAATGCAAGAGCTACTGAAATATTTTCTTTGGTGCAAGGCACAAACCTCATCTGTTAATTCTGCAGGCTGTACTTTTGCCATAGGAAAGGTATGTAGAGCCATATCAAAGAGAAGTGCAAAATGACTGTGACCATGAGAAGCCCTGCACCAACAGTTTATGCTCTGACACTAACAGTGCTTTTCCACCTTCTTTGCTTCTTCATCCAAAGCTGTAAGTAGGCTAAGACCCTATGGATATGCAGAGGCATTGCCTCAATGACCTGAAGTTCCAGCTATCACGACTCATTTATTATTCTAACACATTTTTCTGTTGTAAAAACATTCCAGAAAATTTACTTTTCCTATTCCTACTCTCTCCATTCAGCTTCCTCCTGTACAGAAATTTCACAAATGTTTCTTTTCACTGCATGTGAAAAAGTTGAATGCAAAGAAATAACATTAACATCTGCAGCTTTTCAGATTTTCTAAAAGCTTATTTTCTGGAATATTGCAACTTGGTAAAAGAAAAACTATATATTTGGCCTTATTCATTAATAAAACAAAAGAGACTCCACAGATCTTTAAACAACATTCTACAAATCCACAAAGTCTTATTGTATTAAAAGTCGCACATTAAACCTGCTCTACTGACAAATATTGCTTGACAAGGAACAAGTTCAGCTCATTTAAAGACTAGTGTTGCTTAGAGCTTGCCATCAACCCTGACTCAAGCACCACGGTAATCCCTCCATTTGTCACAGACTGATCATAGCCTAATTTACCTAAAGTAAAAAATCAGAAAATTGCATTTCAATTTGATACATTTTCAAAGTAACTAACTGGTAAAACCAGGATGATACATTTTCCCACTAGTAATGCTTTCAGTCAATGAGACCGTGGATCCAAGCAGTGCTGATTGCACAGCACCTTTCTACACACACAGTCCCCTGCAGCAGCGCCGCTCGCTCCCACTACAGAATAGCGTAACCAATTTCATGCCAGCGTTGGAAAAATCAGTATGCACAAAGTGTTGGTTCCCCACTGAAAAATTAATTAGTGCTATTTGTATGCATCACTCAACTTTTTGTAACAGTGAACAAGAGCTACATAGCTGTTTCCTAAATTTTGCTCTAACTTTTCTGCGCTGTTTTAAAATTCAATAAACACAAATCACTGGTGTTTTATACAGCTAAACAACAAATTGCTTTGCTATGACTCCTACATTTATTTACTTAATGGAGACACTTATAATGCAAAGTCCTTTGAATACCAATGCTTGTTTCCTTAGGTGCTCTCTCCTAATTTTAAGGGTTGCAAAAGGAGTATAAAAAAAAAACAAAACACACTGTACTCTAAATTCCCCTACAGTTTCCATATTTCATGCCTGTAATTACAGAATTTGCACTTCCAGCATAGATATGGCTCAACATCTCACACAAAACACCAGACCTCACATAAAGATGTTGAGACAATGGATCTCCATGCATCTAAGTGGGATTTCAATTTGGGATCATCTGGGATCATAAAGAGAAGACTACTACTAACACTGTCTGAGGAGACTCTACACACAGCAGCAGTATTTTTATTTCACAGGTATTAAAAAGTAATTCCTGCCTCACTTAGCACTATTAACATTCACAGCATTATAAGTAGTGAAATAAAATCCTGAATAGCCAAAATAAGCAGCCTTACCAAGCTTCTCAGCAAGCACAAAAGACTCCCAACAGTGAGGCATTTCAATAATGAAATTTGAATACAATGCCTAGAAGTAGTGTCTATGACTGATTGTTATGTTAACACAACTATAAAACATGAGTTATTTATTTAAGCCGTTAGTAATCCTGTATCATATCACTGATGGTCTTATCCTATTCAAGATCAATCTTAAATGCTTAAGCCTCTCAGATGGGCTAATGTTGCCTCTCAGTCTTCATTGCAGTGGGAATGAAGGGCAAAGTAAATGATTAATGGAGCATTTCATTAGTTTTTTTCATTGCAAACTGTGACTAGGAGTTTCCATCTGACTGCCCAATTTCAGCCCATTTGGAAGGAGATGATATTGGCTCAATCGGTTGGGACACATGGTGAGAGGCAATTCACATGCAAGGTGTTTGTGGAGACAAAGCCATCAACCAGAAAAGTAACAGCCACCATTTTTCTACCACCCACTACCTAAAGGCCAAAGTGTCAGCAAAATTAATGTATGGATAGTCAAGAATTTCCAGTATCTTTCTTTTTTCACACATGCCATTCGAAGGAAATGCTGCAAACGCTTTCACACACAAAGCAGGTTTAGCTGTCCAGACAGAGATTACTGTGGTCTTCTAAAGCAATCTCTAGTCTGACATACATCCACACAAAACCCCAAAAAATTAAAACCCCCTGAATCTGTGAAATTCTGAATATACCAGCTTAAAAGTTTGTCTATGAAGACAGATGGCAAAGCAAGTATGACTGAAGCGAAATATTTACTAAACTCTACATTTGAATAATGCTAATGGCTGAACTGATAATTATATTTTGTAACAAACTAATTCACTATCTGACAGTTGCATGTCTCTTTTCTGAACTTTAAGCACAGCTATACTTTTGGAAGCTAAAAAATTAAGAGTTAAGCTAAATCTCTGAAAATGGTAATGATTCTACTCTTGTTAGAGCAAAATACTAGGAATAATCTGCCCGTGTTCCAGACACAGTCAGTATTTAAGCAATCAAATCAAAATCTAAAATTAAATAGATGTTAGGATTAATCTGTGGTCTCATATGATTGTGGTGGTATTTGCAATTACCAAGAATTAACACTGAGTTAGATATTGGGCTAATTCTAGAGGATTTAAGGTTTGGGTTTTCTCCTTAGCCTCTCAGTGCTACAAACTTTGACACTAACTTCAGGAAGAGGAGGAAAGTATGTGCTACATTCTACATATAAGGCTCCAAGTGCTATTTATCAGCAAAAATTGATGAACAGCTCTTCTGGGAAAAGGTCTCAAACTTCATCTCAGATTTAAATGGCACTTAAACATTATTTTCACTGGCTTCTGGTCCAAACTGGCCAACTGCAAAACTGGAGATCTGCTATTTTGAGGACTTACTCCCCAAACTCCTCCCATCTGCTCCCAATCCTTCCAAATAGCAGCAGTAAAACCCAGGGGAGCATCTGGAACAGTCTTATGGGCAGAAATACCTAATGAGTATCTCTAGCACTACAGCAACCTTGACTGGATTCATTTCAAAGTGACTTTTATCAGCAAAGACTAGGCACAGCTAATTAAGAAATATTCATTCAGGCTTATTACTTTTTCACAAAAGAGGGCTAAGCAAATTCAACTGTATTCAGCTGAGCTGTGAAGCCTGTTTAAAATCTATACAGAGGACAAAATCCAAGTAATAATTTCATAAAGACTAAAGCAAAGTGATACTTATTCCTTCTGGAACAGGAACTAGCAGAGCATCATTATAATTTTGAAAAAAGCTCAGATGAAACACTATTACCTGATCAAGAAGGTATCTGCTGAGGGGTACAGAAATACTTCTAAAGAGATCAAAAGAAAGCACATGAAATTCAAACAAATAGTTATAAAACAGAGACCCAAATCAGAGGGGATCCTGCACCACTTACAGCCAAATACAACAGAGATTATGTAGGAATGAGATTATCAAATTTGCTAAAGCATTATTTCACCTTTTTTTTT